>JAWQFJ010002089.1:142774-146766 GCA_034096865.1 Theodoxus fluviatilis
AAAGTCAAATGAGAAAGACCAGTCATTGATCCCTTCTTCCACTACTGACTTAAAAACTAGTCTCATTCGCAACTGCACTTTTTAAATTTTCACTATCTTGTTGTGTCTGTTTGGATTTTTTTTCCAGCATGCATAAGAAAATGAGAGAAACTCTTCCAAATTTTGGTGAAATGGACTTTCTTCAAATTACATGAGCATGCTCTGGTGAAGCAGAGTACAGATCATCATAGCAAATATTTAAAAAACGAACAAAAATTTTTTTGAATAATACAATAATTTAAAACGTAAGATAATTTGCTAGTTTTTATGTTTAAATGGGTCCAAACCAGAGATACTGTCCAGGATAGCACAAACAACAGCAGCATTGGCAAAGTTGAAGCCAATATGGCATGACAGAAACAATTCACTCTCACGTCAAAGATCAGGCTCACGCGCACACTGGCCATCTCCGTATTCTTGTATGCATGCGAGTCCTGGACACTCACATCTGAATTACAGAGGCGGATACAAGCCCTGGAAATGAGATGCTACTGCAAGATTCTGAACATCTCATATATAAAGACCATGTCACGAATGAGGAAGTCAGCAACAGAATCAGGAGAATATTTGGACAGTACGAAGACCTGCTCTCGATCGTGAAAAGCAGAAAGCTGAAGTGGTACGGTCACGTGTCAAGAGGCAGTGGGCTGGCCAAGACCATCCTGCAAGGTACCATACCAGGTGGGAGAATAATAATAATAATAATGATAATAATAATAATAATAATAATAATAATAATAATAATAATAATAATAATAATAATAATAATAATAATAATAATAATAATAATATAGTTTATTTACGCACATATTTTCCCTTGACAGGCAAGCTCATGGCGTTTACAATCCAAAGAATCAACTCTCATACAACCACTCAACACCACATTCCCCCCCAAAAAACTCACACACTACACACATAAAGAAAACAAAAACTAAAGTCCAATAGAACAAACTATACAATATACACATCACTTGCAGGCAAGGTCAAGTAGGGCAAAGCAGCTTAGCGGGAAAGGCGGATCGGAAGAGGTGCGTCTTTAGAGCACTTTCGAACTGGGGTAGAGTGTCAGAATGACGGACTGATAGAGGGAGACTATTCCAGGTTACAGGTCCAATATAAGAGAAGGCACGCTGTCCTTGAGTTTTCTTGTTACGGCGGGGGACCTTAAGTATTCTAGAGACAGCAGCTAAGCGTAGAGATCTGTAAGAATTTCTGTAAGAGCGTGTGGTGCGGTGTTGTTGATGGCCTTGAAGCACAAAGTAGCAAGTTTATAATCTATCCTCTGAGAGATGGGGAGCCAGTGAAGTGTATGTAGGAGTGGAGAGACATGGGTACGCTTGGGACATCGAAAACCTAGCCTAGCAGCACAATTCTGAACTTTCTGGAGTTTCTTAAGCAGAGTGTCAGGGATGCCAGCGAGAAGAGAATTTCCATAGTCGAGACGAGACAGAACAAGTGATGTGGTGAGCGTTTTGGTGGCCTGCTGAGAAAGATAATGACGAATGGTACTAATTTTCCTTAACTCATAATATGCTAACTGACAGACTTTGTTGACATGAGCTCTCATTGACAGATCATCGTCAAACATGACGCCTAAATTTCTAACAGACTGAGAGAAGACGATGTCACTGTGACCAATGGTTAGTTTGAGGGCCTGATCCGATTCGCCTCCGCCGCCCACCAGGAGTGCTTCAGTTTTTGAGTCATTGAGTTGGAGCTTGTTCCGGGTCATCCACCGTTTCACGTCAGAGATACAGTGTTCGCTGGTAGAAAGAAGAGAGTGGATTTGACTGGGATGGGAGGAGTTGTAGAGCTGGGTATCATCAGCAAATTCACTGTGAGAGACTGAATGACTATTAATTACATTGGAGAGTGGTTTGGTGTACAGTAGAAACAGCAGAGGACCCAGAACAGAGAACTGGGGGTCTCCGTACTTGAGAGGTGTAGGATCAGAAGCAAAACCCGAGATCGAAAAAGTCTTTCTACGTTCTGAGAGATATGAATGCAGGAAAGAGAGTGCTAAGTTCTCAATGTCAAAAACGTTTCTAAGACGGGTGAGAAGAATTTCATGGTCTATTGTGTCAGACGCGGCACTCAAGTCCAACAGAGTAAGAAGAGAAACTTTGGAATCATCAGAAGCAAAAAGAAGATCGTTTAGAACACGGAGCAGAGCTGTTTCGGTGGAATGATGAGCACGGTACGCGGATTGAAAACGGGCCAAAAGGTCATACTGGGACACGTGCTCCAGCAGCTGCTGCAAAGCTAACTTCTCTAACAATTTTGACAAAAAAGAAAGATTGGAGACTGGCCTATAATTACTAAGTTTGTTTGGATCCAGGTCCTGCTTCTTCAAGAGCGGCTTAACTATAGCCTGCTTGAAAACACTAGGGAAGGTGCCAGTCTGGAAGCAATCATTGATCATCTGTGTCAGGTCAGGTAGAATCTCATCAATGCACTCAACTAAGAGGGGTGTGGGAACAGGAGGTAGGGTTCATACTGCGGATGGTCTTGAGGACCGCACTAGCCTCCACCGGGCTGAACTGAAGGAGGGGAGTACCCCTGAAGGATACTGGGTCATCACAAACAGGCGCACCTGCATCAGCAGACATGCCAACGTTGCTTTGAAAATCGGACACCTTGGACACAAAAAAGTCGCAAAACATCTGAGGTAACAGCGACTTTGGTGAAGAAGGGAGAGTAGTACAACGGGTCTTGTTCGTGATGGAAAATAATTGACCGCAAGTGGTAGAAGCACATATCTTTGCATTGAAGTACACTGTCTTAGCCGTATCGACTAGACGATTGATCTTGTGTTTGAAAGAACAAACAATGTCTTTGTGAACAGCCAAACCAGAACGTAGCCACTGTCGCTCAGCTTGTCGCGAAGACCAACAGCGAATGTTGGTTGCCTGGGAGAATGCTGTGCATATCGTCATTTTGAAGAAAAGGAAGATGAACACACACAAAAGTCTTACCGTGGTAACGTATGTATCACGAACCATTACTGGATGACTGAAATACGTGTGCATTGCTCCTGTGTTTTCTGAGTCGAACCCGCACTTAGCAGCATACAGTTTGCATGGTGCATCCCTACATTGTGAATTTGTTTCATTGTCGACAGGGCTCATCTAATGGGCAAGAAAAACGACAACTTTCAGCCTTTCAACTCTCAACTAGGTATCCTTCGCAGTGTCCTCCAGACGGAGCAACGCCCAGACATCATCATCTGGTCGGTGGACCAGAAGGCCATTTTCCTGGTGGAGTTGACAGTCCCTTGGGAAAGCAAATAAGCCTGGGCTCACGAGCGGAAAATGGCAAGATACACTGAGCTGGAATACCACTGTCAGCGAAGAGGGTGGGGTTGTCGGACGTTGTCGATCGAGGTTGGATGCAGAGGCATCATAGCAGGGTCCACCATCCGTTTTCTGCGAGGACTGGGCGCCAGGTCTCAGGAGGTCAGTAAAGCAGTGAGGGAGCTGCAAAGGGTGGCCGAATCCGCGTCCCTGTGGGTCTGGCTGATAAGAACTTGATTGACAAACCATCCGATGCCCCCCCCAGTGACCGATATCGCTGCTTGGGGCCGCCCCTGGCTGAGCTACTGGAGTAGGCCCCGAAAGCTCCACAGTCAGGGGTTCCAGCGGACGAGGGGGGCATCGAGCGGCTCCAGCCGTATGTAGTTATCTAATTCTTGTTCCTCTTCGTTCCTGATCTGAAAAAGCTAGTAATCATCGTCCTTGCTGTATTGCATTCAGTAAGTGAATCTTTTGAAATCTCTGCTGTTGCTCTAATAACGGAGCACAGAAGCTTCAAAGATGGCCGATTTTGACACAGGGCGAATGCACATGGCTAGTCCCCCTTTCCGTGCCCTGAGCAGCGCTTTCATGCACGTCATGCACGCTGCAGAGATGACATGCAAATTGAGGCTGTCCTCCACCGGAACAGCCCTTCAACAT
>JAWQFJ010002090.1:7457-17657 GCA_034096865.1 Theodoxus fluviatilis
CTCTTGATGATCCGTTATACCTTTACAAACATCGATATGTAGAAAAGTAACAAACACCGAGAGAGATATTAAAACCTGTAACATGATAATAACCACAAGATAATATACAGCTACTACAAAAACCTCCAGTTCATGGTGACTGTGTCAATAACGTTAATGTATACAATACAAGCAAACAAAATCTCACTCTATAGAGTGGCTGTCAGTGCTCAGGCAAACATACAAACTGGTGAAAATTGTCAAAGGGGACAGTGATGGGTATTAACATGACAAAAGTAAGGTTACTAGGCCCCTATAGAAAATTTGTGAGACACGAAAATTTAATTTCAAACCTATAAGGCTGTACATGTATTTCAGCCTAATTATGAGATCCAAAGCACGGGCTGGTGGCATAAATAATTAAAACCTATCAGGGATACAAAGAACTCAGAGATATATTGGTGTACATATTACTTTTTGTTCACAATACACTGAATCGAATCCAGCTACATTTATAATGCTATGTAATCAAACCAAAATATTATTAACTTTGAGGATGGGGGTTGGAGGTGTAGGGAAAGTCCCCCTGTGGGTTCGGGGTAAGAATTGACCCACCGCGTCTTCCTACGCGATTCGTAAGAGGCGAATGGCGTAGCGTCTGCAGGAAAAGCCGCGAACGGCGCGATCTAAAAATAGATAATCGAGTGACGTCTACCAACATCCGGGGACATCCCTTAGCGTGCGTTCCCATTGCTGTGCTGCAAGATGGTTTGACACTGCTCCTGGGGAAAATGCAACAGCGATTCAAGATACAAGCACAAAGACCACATGAAAGGAGTATTTTTATAACGGTGCCCGACCCACTTGTTGAATCGGAGAAATTCAATCGATGGGTGCATTTGTGCGGGCGACTACACTTCAACGTAAAGCCAAGCAGCTCCTAGGCACGATGGAGACAGTTCATTTGTTCAAAGCATTTCGTTGGTAGCAATGGACCTATAGAAATGAATCCGGATCCACTCCCTGCTCATTACACGGAACAGCAGGTGAGTTTTTATTATGATAGATCGCAATTAGGAGCTCCGCATCACACGGACTGGAAGATTTATCATGCCTCCGTGCCGAACAGAGCGTTTTCGGCGTTCTTTCATTCCTTCAGCTGTTCACAACGCGGACTTAGACTATGGATATAGCTACAGGGTTAAAGAGTAAAGCAACGGATATGCATTATTGCATACATAAGGCTAAGCTACACGAATGATTTCGGTGGGGGTTATAATATATTAATTATTGTGTGATGAGCGGGAGTCTGCGAGAGATCGACCCTACAGTCATGACAAGACGTATATATATATGTACGCCTCTGCAGTTGTGACTGTTCTGTGTTTAATCTGTTTAATTTTAATTGGTATCCACTTCACGTCTTATTCACTAGAAAACTGGACACTCGTCTGAGATCGAGAACACGAAAAAGTATATATAATTCAATAAACAACTTCATGGTGGAATAATAAATAAGTTTAGGGTAATTCACGTGTAAACAAATCGTTTTAGTGTTGTCAATTTTAGCAGCAGTACAGAAATAATTTAATCTATCGTTTTGCCCGGCTTGATAACGCTCTGCACTAAAGACGCGCGTTCCACCATATATAGCTCCCCGCTCACTCTCCACTCCAGAGAGTTTATAGCACTATTACTTGTATTAGAACAAACTCTGCCCTGGAGATACCGGGAGCGAGAATTCATGCGGGTGAGATTCAAATCACCAAGTTGACAAGTACTTAAAGTAGCTTTCAAAAGTGTTGTCCTTACCAGTGAAGGTTAGTACTGCGTATTCAATTAATTTGCAAGTAAATGTATGTGGCTATGAGTGTGTCATGCTCGGTAAATCGTATTTTAGAACTGCATATATATTATATCATGCGTGCCCGTTTTCCAGATCATCCATGCAGTTGATTATTTACACTACTACGCAAGCTGCAAATTTGAATTCACTTCTTCGGTTAACTGAATTGCTAAATTCTATACGAGAAGTATCGGTGATTGCGATGTTGGCTTATTTCAGTGTTAAAAGGCTGGAGTTAGTCAACTATGGGATTCCATTGCCGAGAAAAGCACTGAATATGTACGTTGCTCTTGCAAAAACGCAGTTTCAATTAAGTTTTTATTATCACGTACGTCACCAGTGATGCGCACGTGCGTGCGTGACAACCACTCGCACTGGGTAAGATGTCTTTGCGAGGCTTTGTGTGAACAAACGTCATTTGCATACGTCTTCTCCGATCGAATGCTGTCCCCGGAAGTAGTGCCGCCGCCGGAAAGTACCGAACGTGACGTCACGCCGAAGTGAACGGGGGCTTACAGACGCTACGCTATAACTACGGACAACATGACTTGCTTTACGTTGTCTCTAAACTGTTCTAGTGAACTTCCTGCTTAATGGCCTTATATAACTACAAAGGCTGATAGGCCGTAAAACGCTATTTATTCAATCATTCATTTGTAGGGAAAGGGGATGGGAGTGGGGGTGGGTGGGTAAGACCAAGGGAGACAAATAATGTATTGTCTGCAACGTCAGAGAGCCTATCTTTCTTCATGAAACAGTGTTCGAAACTACAGGTCATCCCAGGTTTGGAGCTGTACAATAGTTTCATCCGGAAAAAGAATTTCCATCACAGCACTGATCATGCATCTTTCGCGTGGACACTAGCTTCTGTGCTCCAAGTGGACAAAGCGAAACATTCAATGCAACATGACACAACGAGCAAACTGACACATTATGGTATTAGATACAGCTATCGCACTCTGTGTATTATATTGCTTTCCTTACCCAAACACTGATATCGTCAGACAAGGGAATGCATGGTACGTACACTCCGGTAATAGATCCTACATCAATGTCGAGTCTTTTCTCTAAGCAAGTCGGAAATCAGACTAAAGTCAAGACAATAATCATTATATTCTGCCAATGTGCTCACCCACAAGAATGATCTAACTAAAGTAAAATTTGAAAAACACAAAAAGTGTATGATGTTTCACACACTGTAACACATTATGTACAATGTAAATTCACAAAGAAAATCCAACATCACGAACCTAACACAGGTAACGAATTGTTTATCAATGTTTGCAGTGGTCAAAATACGCGTTGAAATTCTTTGATGAGCGGTTGAACATGTAAAATATGTTTGCTCTTCGTTCATACTTCATCGTTTGTAATGCAATTAAAACATTTCATTTGCACGGGAGAATCGTTAAGCTGATGTCTTTTCTCCCATACATTAAATACATCGGCAACAACAGCAACAACAACCATGGTATGATGATGACAACAGCAACAACGACAGCAACAATGACAAGAACGATAACAGTGAAAAGATCAAGGACAAAATGAGCAGTCTATCAACAGGATGAAAAAGAAAATAATTAAACATGCACAATGAAAGAAACATAAACAGGAGACATAAAACATATCACAACCAGATATATGTTGTTCGAACACACATACAATAAACGAACGAACGAACAAACAAACAAACAAACGAACGAACGAACAAACAAACAAACAAACAAACAAACAAACAAACATATAAGAAAAACTTCGACAGAATCAACATATTCAGAGCAAGGCAAATCACCATATTAGTGCGCCATAATAACACGAAAGACGCAAGGTCCATAGTGATTCTCCAGAACGTTCTGTGCGAAAGATCAAGTTGAACTTGCTGCCTGCCTGGACCAATGGAGGAGGGCGAGAGGCTTGCCAGGAGAAAAGAGATGATGTTGCATGCGTTGATTCCTGGTCACCTCACTGCTCCTCATGTCCATGCCACAGATCTATCAGCAGAGTGAGAGATGATAGCAACAGTTATATATGCAAATACATGTATATGGTACCACAGTCAATGGCATGAACAAAGGATATGTGATCAACTTTCCGTTCATATCAATCACCTGTAATTTCCTGTGCACAAACAGAATTCAGAGTACAGATGACATGGACAAGTTGGAGAAATGTTTCTAATGTCTGAGGAAAGGTTATTAGACCTATTAAAAAAAGATTCAAGAGTTATCTGTATGGTAGCCTATGTACACGATTTCATTTCATCTAATAAAAAAATGCAAGCATCGATCAAAATGCTCTGATAATTCCACAGTGATCAAATGCAAGTGTTCTATCATAGCTCATTGTGCAGACTTGGAGTCCATATCATGTGACTTGGTTGGAATACAATCATTCAAGCCACTTACTGACAGCGAAACAGCCAGAAGTCACTGTAGCAGCTTGTTGCTGTTATTGAAACTGATTTAAGGCCATGGATATGTTCCTAGGTGATAAAATAGAAACTGCCACATCAAGCCAGCTAATAAGTAAAAACCAACATATTGGTCTGATTTTTTAGATCCAAGAACCTTTTTGCATATGCTACATGCATGTCCAAATATGATCCACCACCACATAATGAGATTGACGTCATTCAGCCTCATTAAGGGCCAAATAGAGTGAACGGGGTTAATTATGTCAGCATCGAGATTTCGATAGATAACCGTGTTACACGGCTTACGACTGGCGAGAGCGATCAGGGTTAGTACATCGGATTAACATATATGTTTGTTTTCATTCCTGGTAATTGATTATTGATGAAATAAACATAAAACTCTTTCAGATATTGAACCAAACATTAGCATCAAAGTGCTTTTGATTCAGTTTTATTGCAGAAAATGGGTATCGTTTGTCACAAAAAGAAGGGCAAATGTAAGCAAAGTCACCGATGCGGACCTCTATCAGCAGGTACTGTGGGATACCTACTGTAGGCCTACAAATGTAAGCAAAGTAAGCGATGCGGACCTCTATCAGCAGGTACTGTGGGATACCTACTGTAGGCCTACAAATGTAAGCAAAGTAAGCGATGTGGACCTCTATCAGCAGGTACTGTGGGATACCTACTGTAGGCCTACAAATGCAAGCAAAGTAAGCGATGTGGACCTCTATCAGCAGGTACTGTGGGATACATACTGTAGGCCTACAAATGTAAGCAAAGGAAGCGATGCGGACCTCGATCTATCAGCAGGTACTGTGGGATACCTACTGTAGGCCTACAAATGTAAGCAAAGTAAGCTATGCACAAAGCAAGACCAGAACAAGCAGAGCAACTCGAGGCAAGGCAAGGCAGGGCTAAGCAAGGCACTCCAGGCAAGCCAAGCCGAGCAGAGCCGAGCAGAGCCGAGCCGACTCGAGTAGAGCCAAGCCGAGCCGAGCCGAAATGACTCGGGTAGAACCGAGCCGAAATGACTCGAGTAGAGCCGAGCCGAGCCAAGCCGAGCCGAGCCGAGCCGAGCTGAGCCGAGCCGAGCCAAAGCAAGCCATGCCACGCAAAATGTCAAGCGTCTATCACAAAAGTGTGTACGGATTACATGTTCTTGTACACAAGACGAAGTGGGAAGGAAGTCAGCTCACCATTGGAATGTGTGTCGGAGTCAGACGACGATTGGTCCCAGTCTCGTGAAGGGGGCTCGGGGTCGGGCTCGGTCAGTCGCGGAGGATGAGCCCATTGTTGCTGCCTCTGATGGATGTCCACATACTGGCGGTTGTCCGTGGAACGTTGAGCGCTGAATCGGCGGGCGTTGTCTTGATGTGACAGGCTTCCACTGGGGGCCAGGGCTGCGCTGTCCCCGCCTGCAACATCGGGCGGCAGCAGCGGGTGACGCTCAGGTAGCCCCACCTGGGGTTGCGCTGCTCCTGCAAAGAAGCCATAGGAAAAGATGCAAGAAACTGCTCCAGACAGTGAGGAGACACCACAGGTGTGAACGAACGAATGAAAACTACAATCAAAGTCTTGGACCTTTCTGAGTGAAGCATAGAAATCCATATCATGTAAAAGCTGCTCATTGAGACTTGAATCGGGGATAACAGTTTTTGGTGGCTTTTTTTCTTCTTCTCAGGAAATCGAGGATTTATACTGTAGATTACACTCGAATATAGGGAAGGAAGATTCATCAAATGCCATGAAGCAAGTGCACTTACCTTCCTGACGAGTGTAATTTGGACAACGCCGTCTGTGCACAGAGACGTCTTCATTTGTTGATCCATATCTGCCGGGCTGTCCCTCTTGTCCATGGAAAGGTTCACCACAGTGATGGCTGTCAAGAGTGCCGCCCCCGAGGACGGATATCCCCCTGCTCAGGGTCCTTCCTATGACCTTCAAACTTTGCTTAATTTCACATAAAAGGGACTGATCAGGATCCTGCGAATCCGTGGTTGTCTCCACCTCAGGGTGAGCTTCAGTGAGATATTCTCCCCCTGTTCGTGGCAAGGCCACCCTCAGCTCCCAGAACCCCGCTTTCCTGTTGTATTATGCTTCCTCCTCCTAGGTCGTCTGCCGGACTTCTTCTGGGATTCTCCACTGGGCCTTCTCTCGGGTGTTGTGGTGGGGCTTCCAAAGGACTCTCCTGTGAATTTCTCGCCTGATATTGTCCTGTGCTGTCTCCACCTGGTTCGTGCCCAGTACCGTCTCCACCTGCATCGTGCCCAGCGCTGTTTCCACCTTGATCGTGCCCAGTGCTGTCTCCACCTGCATCGTGCCCAGTGCTGTCTCCACCTGCATCGTGCCCAGTACCGTCTCCACCTGGATCGTGCACAGTGCTGTTTCCACCTTGATCGTGCCCAGTGCTGTCTCCACCTGCATCGTGCCCAGTGCTGTCTCCACCTGGATCGTGCCCAGTGCTGTTTCCACCTTGATCGTGCCCAGTGCTGTCTCCACCTTGATCGTGCCCAGTGCTGTCTCCACCTTGATCGTGCCCAGTGCTGTCTCCACCTGGATCGTGCCCAGTGCTGTCTCCACCTGCATCGTGCCCAGTGCTGTCTCCACCTGGATCGTGCCCAGTGCTGTTTCCACCTTGATCGTGCCCAGTGCCGTCTCCACCTGGATCGTGCCCAGTGCTGTCTCCACATGCATCGTGCCCACTACCGTCTCCACCTGCATCGTGCCCAGTACCGTCTCCACCTTGATTGTGCCCAGTGCTGTCTCCCCCTGCATCGTGCCCAGTACCGTCTCCACCTGGATCGTGCCCAGTGCTGTCTCCACCTGCATCGTGCCCAGCGCTGTTTCCACCTGCATCGTGCCCAGTACCGTCTCCCCCTGCATCGTGCCCAGTGCTGTCTCCACCTGCATCGTGCCCAGTGCTGTCTCCACCTGCATCGTGCCCAGTGCTGTCTCCACCTGCATCGTGCCCAGTGCTGTCTCCACCCGCATCGTGCCCAGTGCTGTCTCCACCTGCATCGTGCCCAGTACCGTCTCCCCCTGCATCGTGCCCAGTGCTGTCTCCACCTGCATCGTGCCCAGTGCTGTCTCCACCTGCATCGTGCCCAGTGCTGTCTCCACCTGCATCGTGCCCAGCGCTGTTTTCACCTTGATCGTGCCCAGTGCTGTCTCCACCTGCATCGTGCCCAGCGCTGTTTCCACCTTGATCGTGCCCAGTGCTGTTTCCACCTTGATCGTGCCCAGTGCTGTCTCCACCTTGATCGTGCCCAGTGCTGTCTCCACCTGGATCGTGCCCAGTGCTGTCTCCACCTGCATCGTGCCCAGTGCTGTTTCCACCTGCATCGTGCCCAGTGCTGTCTCCACCTGCATCGTGCCCAGTGCTGTTTCCACCTGGATCGTGGTCTGCATTGTTTGCACCTGCATCGTGCCCAGTACCGTCTCCACCTGGATCGTGCCCAGCGCTGTCTCCACCTGCATCGTGCCCAGTGCTGTCTCCACCTGCATCGTGCCCAGTGCTGTCTCCACCTGCATCGTGCCCAGCGCTGTCTCCACCTGCATCGTGCCCAGTGCTGTTTCCACCTGCATCGTGCCCAGTGCTGTTTCCACCTGGATCGTGCCCAGCGCTGTCTCCACCTGGATCGTGCCCAGTACCGTCTCCACCTGGATCGTGCCCAGTGCTGTCTCCACCTGCATCGTGCCCAGCGCTGTTTCCACCTGCATCGTGCCCAGTGCTGTCTCCACCTGGATCGTGCCCAGCGCTGTCTCCACCTGCATCGTGCCCAGCGCTGTTTCCAGCTGCATCGTGCCCAGTGCTGTCTCCACCTGCATCGTGCCCAGTGCTGTCTCCACCTGCATCGTGCCCAGCGCTGTTTCCACCTGCATCGTGCCCAGCGCTGTCTCCACCTGCATCGTGTCCAGTGCTGTCTCCAACTGCATCGTGCCCAGTGCTGTCTCCACCTGCATCGTGCCCAGTGCTGTCTCCACCTGCATCGTGCCCAGCGCTGTTTCCACCTTGATCGTGCCCAGTGCTGTTTCCACCTGGATCGTGGTCTGCATTGCTTGCACCTGCATCGTGCCCAGTACCGTCTCCACCTGGATCGTGCCCAGTACCGTCTCCACCTGCATTGTGCCCAGTACCGTCTCCACCTGGATCGTGCCCAGTGCTGTCTCCACCTGGATCGTGCCCAGTACCGTCTCCACCTGGATCGTGCCCAGTACCGTCTCCACCTGCATCGTGCCCAGCGCTGTCTCCACCTGCATCGTTCCCAGTACCGTCTCCACCTGCATCGTGCCCAGTGCTGTCTCCACCTGGATCGTGCCCAGTGCTGTCTCCACCAGGATCGTGCCCAGTGCTGTCTCCATCTGAATCGTGTTCTGCAGAAATTCGGGTTTTCTCTTGTCGTCGTGCACGCTTGAGTTCATTCAGATTTATTTGGTTACTCCGCTTCTGTGCCATGCCGCAGAATTTTCGCAGTTTAGCCACGCTGCTCACTGGCGATGCATATGCTGGCATGGAGCGTGATGGCTGGACTGTTCTACGCCTTTGTTCTTCTCGAAGCTCGACCTGTCGGAAAGATTGTTCTGTCAAGATGTCTCGAGAGTGCCTCTGCGCAATTGTTCTGTTTTCCTTTGGTTGCTCTTTTCTGGTCTCGCTTTCCTGTCTTTCGTCAGCCTCCCCCACATGGTTCTCGGGCACAGAAGCTTCTGACTCGCAGCTGTGCTTCGCAAGCGAGCGAGATTCGTGGTCTGAGGAGTTATTTTCCACGCACCGGCTTTGCCAGGTTTGCTGACCAGTCTCACGCTTGATATCAAGGAGTTTCTTAGAGCCGACATTGTCAATAACAACCTCACCTACGGAAAGATTTTCGAAAATGGTAGATGCTTTGGCTTCGACGTTGAGAGATCTCTTTGCAGTACCCTTTCGGGAATCTGAAGTTTTCCCACGGAATAATGGTGCATAAAGACATGTGCTTGGGAAAACTCCCGGTCTCTTCAACTTTTTGTCCCCAGCTCTTGTTCTCCCTCCCTTTGTCCATGATTTTTCTTCGGATTTCCCCTTCGGGCCAGCTGCTGGTTCTCGTCCTTGTTGCTTCGTTCCCTCAAGAGCATCCCTTCTATCAAGTCCTTGCAAGTTTTCAGCCTCAGCCGAGGGAGTGTCCTGTCTGAATGGTGTGTCTGCCCTCACACTCGGCGTTCCAGGTTCTCCTGCTCCATTCAGTTGAACGTTCGCCTTGCGTTTTCTTTGTCCATGGGTGCCAGCAGCACTTTGTTCCGTGGTGACGGCGTCAGACCGAGGAAGGGCCGCATTTGTGTCGTCGGGGATGGGTGGCTCCTCCATCTTTTCCTTGGCACCTGTGTTGACCTGCTGACGTCTTTCGTGGGTGGCGCTGCTGTCTCTGCAGTGAGCAGTCAGAGAAGGCTTCTCGGACGCAGTGGCAGACGACGATTTTCCTCTTGTCTCAGCGGAGCAGGCTTCTGGCAACAACATTTTGAATTCCTGATGGTAAATATGGTATGTCCACAGGAACTGGACCAGGGGTCCAAAGTAGTTCCTAAGGGAAGTCTCCATTCCTACAATCTTGGTGGCGATGGGGGCCAATCTCCCACTGTAAGCAGTGTATGATGAAAACAGATGAAAGATCTGGAGGAGCTGTAGGGTGTCAGGACTGTAATGAATCGCCCCCGGTACCAACAGGAAATAGAAGCAAAGCAATGCTTTACTTGAAGCTTTAGGCTGTGGTTCATGAGAAGGAGAAAAATTCTCGTAGACCATCTCCATTTTGCTGTCGGAGTTCTTCTCACATCTCAATTCTGTACCATCACGTCCGCGTTGAGCATCCCACGAGGCGGAGCTGCTCTCTACCTGTGACACAGGAGGAGACAACTTCGACCTGACCATACCCTGATCTATGCCATCATTGTAGGGACTTTCCTGTGGCTCTTCGAGGACGCTGGGGAG
>JAWQFJ010002090.1:17679-27679 GCA_034096865.1 Theodoxus fluviatilis
GTGTTGTTTGTATCTGGATTATGTCCTGTGTTGTCTGCATCTGGATTATGTCCTGTGTTGTGTGCACCTGCATCATGTTCTGTGTTGTTTGTATCTGGATTATGTCCTGTGTTGTCTGCATCTGGATTATGTCCTGTGTTGTCTGCACCTGCATCATGTTCTGTGTTGTTTGCATCTGGATTATGTCCTGTGTTGTCTGCACCTGCATCATGTTCTGTGTTGTTTGCATCTGGATTATGTCCTGTGTTGTCTGCACCTGCATCATGTTCTGTGTTGTTTGCATCTGGATTATGTCCTGTGTTGTCTGCATCTGGATTATGTCCTGTGTTGTTTGCATCTGGATTATGTCCTGTGTTGTCTGCACCTGCATCATGTTCTGTGTTGTTTGCATCTGGATTATGTCCTGTGTTGTCTGCACCTGCATCATGTTCTGTGTTGTTTGCATCTGGATTATGTCCTGTGTTGTCTGCACCTGCATCATGTCCTGTGTTGTTTGCATCTGGATCATGTCCTGTGTTGTTTGCATCTGGATTATGTCCTGTGTTGTCTGCACCTGCATCATATCCTGTGTTGTCTGCATCTGGATTATGTCCTGTGTTGTTTGCATCTGGATTATGTCCTGTGTTGTGTGCACCTGCATCATGTTCTGTGTTGTTTGCATCTGGATTATGTCCTGTGTTGTCTGCATCTGCATCATGTTCTGTGTTGTTTGCATCTGGATCATGTTCTGCAATGTTTGCACCTGGATCATGTTCTGCGTTGTTTGCACCTGGATTATGTCCTGTGTTGTCTGCATCTGCATCATGTTCTGCAATGTTTGCACCTGGATCATGTTCTGTGTTGTTTGCATCTGCATCATGTTCTGTGTTGTTTGCATCTGGATCATGTTCTGTGTTGTTTGCATCTGGATCATGTTCTGTGTTGTTTGCATCTGGATCATGTTCTGTGTTGTTTGCATCTGGATCATGTTCTGTGTTGTCTGCACCTGCATCATGTTCTGTGTTGTTTGCATCTGGATCATGTTCTGCAATGTTTGCACCTGGATCATGTTCTGTGTTGTTTGCATCTGCATCATGTTCTGTGTTGTTTGCATCTGGATCATGTTCTGTGTTGTTTGCATCTGCATCATGTTCTGTGTTGTTTGCATCTGCATCATGTTCTGTGTTGTTTGCACCTGGATCATGTTCTGTGTTGTTTGCATCTGGATTATGTCCTGTGTTGTCTGCATCTGGATTATGTCCTGTGTTGTCTGCACCTGCATCATGTTCTGCATTGTTTGCACCTGCATCATGTTCTGCATTGTTTGCATCTGGATTGTGTTCTGCGTTGTTTGCACCTGGATCATGTTCTGCATTGTTTGCACCTGGATCATGTTCTGCATAGTTTGCACCTGAATCATGTTCTGTGTTGTTTGCATCTGGATCATGTTCTGCAATGTTTGCACCTGGATCATGTTCTGTATTGTTTGCACCTGGATCATGTTCTGCATTGTTTGCACCTGCATCATGTCCAGTGCTGTGTGCACCTGCATCATGTCCTGTGCTGTGTGCATCTGGATCATGTTCTGCAATGTTTGCATCTGGTTCATGTTCTGCATTGTTTGCACCTGGATAATGTTCCGAGTTGTTTACACCTGAATCATGTTCTGCGTTGTTTGCACCTGGATCATATTCTGCATTGTTTGCATCTGGATCATGTTCTGAGTTGTTTGCACTTGGATCATGTTCTGTGTTGTCTGCACCTGGATCATGTTCTGCATTGTTTGTACCTGGATCATGTTCTGTGTTGTTTGCACCTGGATCATGTTCTGCATTGTTTTCATCTGAATCATGTTCTGCATTGTTTGCACCTGGATCATGTTCTGTGTTGTTTGCACCTGGATCATGTTCTGTGTTGTTTGCACCTGGATCATGTTCTGTGTTGTTTGCATCTGGATCATGTTCTGCATTGTTTGCACCTGGATCATGTTCTGTGTTGTTTGCACCTGGATCATGTTCTGTGTTGTTTGCACCTGGATCATGTTCTGTGTTGTTTGCACCTGGATCAGGTTCTGCACTGTTTTCAGCTGGATCATGATCTGCACTGTTTGCATTTGGATCATGTTCTGCATTGTTTGCACCTGGATCATGTTCTGCATTGTTCGCACCTGGATCATTTGCAGCTGGATCATGTTCTTTGTTGTTTGCACCTGAATCATGTTCTGTGTTGTTTGCACCTGGATCATGTTTTGTGGTGTTTGCACCTGGATCATGTTTTGCATTGTTTGCATCTGGATCATATTTTGTGGTGTTTGCACCTGGATCATGTTTTGCATTGTTTGCACCTGGATCACGTTCTGCATTGTTTGCTCCTGGATCATGTTCTGCATTGTTTGCATCTGGATCATGCTCTACATTGTTTGCATCTGGATCATGTTCTGCATTGTTTGCTCCTGGATCATGTTCTGCATTGTTTGCTCCTGGATCATGTTCTGCATTGTTTGCATCTGGATCATGTTCTGCGTTGTTTGCTCCTGGATCATGTTCTGTGTTGTTTGCACCTGGATCATGTTTTGTGGTGTTTGCATCTGGATCATGTTCTGCATTGTTTGCTCCTGGATCATGTTCTGCATTGTTTGCATCTGGATCATGTTCTGCGTTGTTTGCTCCTGGATCATGCTCTGTGTTGTTTGCATCTGGATCATGTTTTGTGGTGTTTGCACCTGGATCATGTTTTGCATTGTTTGCATCTGGATCATGCTCTGTGTTGTTTGCACCTGGATCACGTTCTGCATTGTTTGCATCTGGATCATGTTTTGTGGTGTTTGCACCTGGATCATGCTCTACATTGTTTGCATCTGGATAATGTTCTGTGTTGTTTGCACCTGGATCACGTTCTGCATTGTTTGCATCTGAATCACGTTTTGCATTGTTTGCATCAGAAACCTGTTCTGTGTTGTTTGCAGCAGAATAATGCTCTCTGTTGTTTGCATCTGGATCATGTCCTGTGTTGTTTGCACTTGGATCATGTTCTGTGTTGTTTGCATCTGGATCATGTTCTGCATTGTTTGCGTTTGGATCATGTTCTGCATTGTTTGCGTTTGGATCATGTTCTGCATTGTTTGCTCCTGGATCATGTTCTGCATTGTTTGCATCTGGATCATGCTCTACATTGTTTGCATCTGGATAATGTTCTGTGTTGTTTGCACCTGGATCACGTTCTGCATTGTTTGCATCTGAATCACGTTTTGCATTGTTTGCATCAAAAACCTGTTCTGTGTTGTTTGCAGCAGAATAATGCTCTCTGTTGTTTGCATCTGGATCATGTCCTGTGTTGTTTGCACTTGGATCATGTTCTGTGTTGTTTGCATCTGGATCATGTTCTGCATTGTTTGCGTTTGGATCATGTTCTGCATTGTTTGCATCTGGATCATGTTCTGTGTTGTTTGCACCTGGATCATGTTCAGCATTGTTCGCACCTGAGTCATGTTCTGTGTTGTTTGCACCTGGATCATGTTCTGCATTGTTTGCATCTTGATCATGTTCCATGTTGTTTGCTCCTGGATCATGTTCTGCATTGTTTGCATCTGGATCATGTTCTGCATTGTTTGCTCCTGGATCATGTTCTGCATTGTTTGCTCCTGGATCATGCTCTGCAGTGTTTGCTCCTGGATCATGTTCTGCATTGTTTGCATCTGGATCATGCTCTACATTGTTTGCATCTGGATCATGTTCTGCATTGTTTGCACCTGGATCATGTTCTGCATTGTTTGCACCTGAATCATGTTCTGCATTGTTTGTTCCTGGATCATGTTCGGCACTGTTTGCTCCTGGATCATGTTCTGCATTGTTTGCATCTGGATCATGTTCTGCATTGTTTGCATCTGGATCATGTTCTGTGTTGTTTTCTCCTGGATCATGTTCTGCATTGCTTGCATCTGGATCATGTTCTGTGTGGTTTGCCCCTGAATCAGATTCTGCGTTGTTTTCTCCTGGATCATGTTCTGCATTGTTTGCATCTGCATCATGTTCTGCATTGTTTGCCCCTGATTCATGCTCTGTGTTATTTGCACCTGGATCATGTTCTGCATTGTTTGCATCTGCATCATTTTCTGCATTGTTTGCATCTGCATCATGTTCTGCATTGTTCGCATCTGGATCATGTTCTGCATTGTTTGCATCTGGATCATGTTCTGCATTGTTTGCATCTGGATCATGTTCTGCATTGTTTGCATCTGGATCATGTTCTGCATTGTTTGCATCTGGATCATGTTCTGCATTGTTTGCACCTGGATCATGTTCTGCATTGTTAGCATCTTGATCATGTTTCATGTTGTTTGCTCCTGGATCATGTTCTGCATTGTTTGCAGCTGGATCATGTTCTGCATTGTTTGCATCTGGATCATGTTCTACATTGTTTGCATCTGCATCATGTTCTGCATTGTTTGCATTTGCATCATGTTCTGCATTGTTTGCATCTGGATCATGTTCTGCATTGTTTGCATCTGGATCATGTTCTGCATTGTTTGCTCCTGAATCATGTTCTGCATTGTTTGCATCTGGCTCATGTTCTGCATTGTTTGCACCTGGATTATGTTCTGCATTGTTTGCACCTGGATCATGTTCTGCATTGTTTGCATCTGGATCATGCTCTGCATTGTTTGCATCTGGATCATGTTCTGTGTTGTTTGCATCTGGATCATGTTCTGCATTGTTTGCATCTGCATAATGTTCTGCATTGTTTGCATCTGGATCATGTTCTGTGTTGTTTGCATCTGGATCATGTTCTGTGTTGTTTTTACCTGGATCACGTTCTGCATTGTTTGCATCTGGATCATGTTCTGTGTTGTTTGCATCTGGATCATGTTCTGCATTGTTTGCATCTGGATCATGTTCTGTGTTGTTTGCATCTGGATTATGTTCGGCATTGTTTGCATCTGGATCATGTTCTGCATCGTTTGCTCCTGGATCATGTTCTGCGTTGTTTGCTCCTGGATCATGTTCTGTGTTGTTTGCATCTGGATCATGCTGTACAATGTTTTCATCTGGATCATGTTCTGCATTGTTTGTTCCTGGATCATGTTCTGTGTTGTTTGCATCTGGATCATGTTCTGCGTTGTTTGCTCCTGGATCATGTTCTGTGTTGTTTGCATCTGGATCATGTTCTGTGTTGTTTGCATCTGGATCATGTTCTGCATTGTTTGCACCTGGATCATGTTCTGCATTGTTTGCGCCTGGATCATGTTCTAAATTGTTTGCTCCTGGATCTTGTTCTGCGTTGTTTGCTCCTGGATCATGTTCTGTGTTGTTTGCACCTGGATCATGTTCTGCATTGTTTGCACATGGATCATGTTCTGCATTGTTTGCACCTGGATCATGTTCTGTGTTGCTTTCTCCTGGATCATGTTCTACATTGTTTGCTCCTGGATCATGTTCTGCGTTGTTTGCTCCTGGATCATGTTCTGTGTTGTTTGCATCTGGATCATGTTCTGCATTGTTTGCACCTGGATCATGTTCTGCATTGTTTGCACCTGAATCATGTTCTGTGTTGTTTTCACCTGGATCGCGTTCTGCATTGTTTGCTCCTGGAACATGTTCTGCGTTGTTTTCTCCTGGATCATGTTCTGTGTTGTTTGCATCTGGTTCATGCTCTATAATGTTTGCATCTGGATCATGTTCTGCATTGTTTGCTCCTGGATCATGTTCTGTGTTGTTTGCGCCTGGATCATGTTCTACATTGTTTGCATCTGGATCATGTTCTGCATTGTTTGCACCATCATGATCTGCATTTTTTGCATCTGCATCATGTTCTGCATTGTTTGCAGCTGGATCATGTTCTGTGTTGTTTGCCCCTGGATCACGTTCTGCATTGTTTGCATCTAGATCATGTTCTGCATTGTTTGCACCATCATGTTCTGCATTTTTTGCATCTGCATCATGTTCTGCATTGTTTGCAGCTGGATCATGTTCTGTGTTGTTTGCACCTGGATCATGTTCTACATTGTTTGCATCTGGATCATGTTCTGCATTGTTTGCACCTGGATCATGTTCTGCATTGTTTGCATCTGGATCATGTTCTGCATTGTTTGCACCTGGATCATGTTCTGCATTGTTTGCACCTGGATCATGTTCTACATTGTTTGCATCTGCATCATGTTCTGCATTGTTTGCACCTGGATCATGTTCTACATTGTTTGCATCTGGATCATGTTCTACATTGTTTGTATCTGGATCATGTTCTGCATTGTTTGCACCTGGATCGTGTTCTGTGTTGTTTGCATCTGGATAATGTTCTGCATTGTTTGCATCTGGATCATGTTCTGTGTTGTTTGCATCTGGATCATGTTCTGCATTGTTTGCATCTGGATCATGTTCTGCATCGTTTGCTCCTGGATCATGTTCTGCGTAGTTTGCTCCTGGATCATGTTCTGTGTTGTTTGCATCTGGATCATGCTCTACAATGTTTTCATCTGGATCATGTTCTGCATTGTTTGCTCCTGGATCATGTTCTGTGTTGTTTGCATCTGGATCATGTTCTGCGTTGTTTGCTCCTGGATCATGTTCTGTGTTGTTTGCATCTGGATCATGTTCTGTGTTGTTTGCATCTGGATCATGTTCTGCATTGTTTGCATCTGGATCCTGTTCTGCATTGTTTGCTCCTGGATCATGTTCTGCGTTGTTTGCTCCTGGATCATGTTCTGTGTTGTTTGCATCTGGATCATGCTCTACAATGTTTGCATCTGGATCATGTTCTGCATTGTTTGCTCCTGGATCATGTTCTGTGTTGTTTGCATCTGGATCATGTTCTGCGTTGTTTGCTCCTGGATCATGTTCTGTGTTGTTTGCATCTGGATCATGCTCTACAATGTTTGCATCTGGATCATGTTCTGCATTGTTTGCTCCTGGATCATGTTCTGCATTGTTTGCATCTGGATCATGTTCTGCATTGTTTGCACCTGAATCAGGTTCTGCAATGTTTGCACCTGGATCATGTTCTGCGTTGTTTGCTCCTGGATCATGTCCTGTGTTGTTTCTCCCTCCCTTTGTACATGATTTTTCTTCGAATTTCCCCTTCAGGCCAGCTGCTGGTTCTCGTCCTTGGTGCTTCGCTCCCTCAAGAGCATCCCTCCTATCAAGTCCTTGCAAGTTTTCAGCCTCAGTCGAGGGAGTGTCCTGTCTGAATGGTGGGTCTGCCCTCACACTCGGCGTTCCAGGTTCTCCTGCTCCATTGAGTTGAACATTCGCCTTGCGTTTTCTTTGTCCATGGGTGCCAGCAGCACTTTGTTCCGTGGTGACGGCGTCAGACCGATCGAGGGCCGCTTTTGTGTCGTCGGGGATGGCTGACTCCTCCATCTTTTCCTTGGCACCTGTGTTGATCTGCTGACGTCTTTCGTGGGTGGTGCTGCTGTCTCCGTGATGAGCAGTCAGAGAAGGCTTCTCGGTCGCAGTGGCAGACGACGATTTTCCTCTTGTCTCATCGAAGCAGGCTTCTAGCAACAACATTTTGAATTCCTGATGGTAAATATGACATGTCCACAGGAACTGGACCAGGGGTCCAAAGTAGTTCCTAAGGGAAGTCTCCATTCCTACAATCTTGATGGCGATGGGGGCCACTCTCTCACTGTAAGTGGTGTATGATGAAAACAGATGAAAGATCTGGAGGAGCTGTAGGGTGTCAGGACTGTAATGAATCGCCTCCGGTACCAACAGGAAATAGAAGCAAAGCAATGCTTTACTTGAAGCTTTAGGCTGTGGTTCATGAGAAGGAGAAAAATTCTCGTAGACCATCTCCATTTTGCTGTCGGAGTTCTTCTCACATCTCAATTCTGTACCATCACGTCCGCGTTGAGCATCCCACGAGGCGGAGCTGCTCTCTACCTGTGACACAGGAGGAGACAACTTCGACCTGACCATACCCTGATCTATGCCATCATTGTAGGGACTTTCCTGTGGCTCTTCGAGGACGCTGGGGAGATATCGAGCATTCTTCGAAAAGCCATTTCTTGCAGGTGGTGGGTGTGGGCTGGGTAGCCTTTCATTCCTGATCGGCCCCGAGTCCTCGTCATGACTTCCCAGCTCGCGCGCGGGAGCTGTTTGCTCGGCTAGCTCTGCACCGTGAGGAGTGATGGCAGCGGTGCTATCGCTGTCCAGAGTCATGACTGGGTTTTCTGTTGTGTGACTCGAGGACGCATCCGGACCGGAAGGAACGCCCGACGAATGAGACTCGTCGTCCTGCGATGACGCAGAGATGCCATCTCCATCAAGGTCATCTTGCTCTTTTGCATGCGCGACTGCCGCAGTCTCTGGGCGACATGGCTCTTCCTTTTGACTCCTTTCCAGTTTTCCATTTGGCTGTTCACTGTTGGAGATCGACGTCTTCTTCAAATAGGAAAGTAATTCGCCCTTTACCTTCTGCTGTCTTTCATGTGGCAGTCGTCTCCGCCTCGTTTCGTGTTCATGGGTCTCCTGGACATCTTCTTCGTCGAAAGTGTCTGACTCATTCGGTTCGTCTGAAGGCAAGAGGTTTGGTCCATAGATTTGAGGGCATTGAGCAGGACGGGCAGGGGGATGTGAGAGGTCCTTTTCCAAAGACCTGATTTGTACACAATCGTTGCCATCAGCATCCTTCCGATAGTAAACAGGTGGGTGTTCCTTCATTACGGTGTCTGTTTCACAGGGTACAACTTTAAAAAGAATTCGATTCTTCTTCAGGAATAGGTGCACCATTTTGATGGTTAGATTGCATTTATTGAGTCCACGCTCCTACAACTGCACCACGGAGTCTTTTGACCCCCTACTCACTGTGGTGCGGCAATGTAAAGTGCGTGACTTCACAAGGGCGAGTCACCTGTAAGAGTTGAAAAAGTTGGTTCTAATCAGCATAGTTTTAAATGTCACAAAAAAGTTACAGCACGTGAAAAGGTTGATTTTTTTCCATAGAATGAATAGAAATATTCACCTAAAGGTCACGAAAAGGTGGAGCTACAGGATTAAATTAGTTTGAATAGGTTTCATAGCAAAACCTCTGACACCAGTTCTGCATTGCACGTACAGATGCAGCGTTGAAATACACAGCACATGACTACATAGTGACCGGTAATTAAAAAGGCGTTTTTATATCCGTTGTCGTTTCTGTCCCTCTTTTAATCTCATGAAGACATATGAGGAAAACTTAACTTTTTCATCAGCTTCCAAAGTTCACTTTCATCCTGTGCGAGTTTGATAGTGCATAATGTATACGCGTGTTTCATGTAAAAAGAGTTGGAACACTTTTCAGCCTTAATGCCTTTTGTCTTTTTGAAAACCGAAGATGGTAATGTAGAGTACATCCATCTCATTGATGGTGCAGCCCAGACAGTGGGTAGAAAAGATGAGGACAAAGAACTCAGGAGAAGTGACCGAACACATCTAAGCTTCGATAACAGGAGGTGGCAATACCTATTAGAATTTATGGAAATGTTCACAGAGGGGAACTAACAACAAGCGCTTGCAGAGCCCACAGTTTTCTCCTACTGAAACCAGTCAACGGGAGCAATCGCTGAAAACGCTTGTCTCTGAGCGTTTTTGATTCCTATCTGTACGAATCCCTTTCCACTGGGAAACATGCATGTTGTATTATAACGTGCGTATGTGCGTTTCATGTCCAGGCTCAAACTGTATGATAATGTGTGCGTGTTTTTGTGTGTGTGTGCGCCTAGAGCTCCACTATGTACTTTTTTGACTGTGTGGAGGAAGTGCGCCTTATAAATAAACATATTATTATTATTATTATTATTATTAAACGCACCTCTAGACTGCACGGAGGACGGATGGATGGATGGAGTTTTACGGCCTATCAGCCTTTGTAGGCTATGTAAGGCCATTAAGCACGAAATCTCAAGAACAGTTTAGAGTAAACGCAAATCAAATCCCGATGTCCCTATGTATTCATCTCTCACGAATCGCGTAGGGAGACGCGGTGAGTTTATTCTGACCCCCACCCCATAGGGGGACTGCACGGAAGAAGGCGAGGTACGTGGAAT
>JAWQFJ010002090.1:32679-42679 GCA_034096865.1 Theodoxus fluviatilis
CAAAACATGTTCTTGAGGACCATGGCTGAGGCAGCAGAGAGGGCATCCTGCTGGATTTGGCTGAAAAGAAACGTGGGAGAAGGCGGTGCATCAGAAGGCAACCAGGGGACAGTTCACGCAGTATAAGGGACTGTTAGGTGGAGGGGCTTCCTTCTTTCCACATTCTCAGCCTGTGCTAAGGCAAGGCAGACCATCGCACAGTGTGCCTGATGACTGACGGGCACCTGGGACTATGACCCAGGTGTGGCCCACCTCCGCGAGAGTGTTAGGAAGACAGGGCCGAAACACTTGAAGACGGGGGGCTCTTCTTCTGAGCACCGTCAGTCGTCTCGCTTCCCATGAAGTTTCTTGTGTTCAGTCGGATCTAATTATTACGTACCTCGACATTACCTATGTCGCGTTATCCCGTTTATATTTGTGATGCACTTTTTTTTTCATCTTTACCGTTGTATTTCAAACCTTGATACAACGTATACTTAATATGTATGAATTCGACAACACATGTGCATCGTCCGTAACGGCATCTAGTTTAACCTCGATGAAGCATATACACGACCACAGCCTTTACAAACTGTTATGTTTGTTTTTTCCTTGGTGTTCTTAAAGATGCTCGTGCATAATCTGTCCTTGTTTTTCTAGTCTGCCCGAGTTTGGGATTTTTGCTCTCGCTGTGAGAGTCAGGCTGAACCTTATGGCCTGACCCAGCACATTTTGAAGGAATTTGCTGCTAACAGAGGCGAGACCAAGGACGCGTTTGTTAGGCAAGTGGCTTGCTTCGAGGGCGAGCGAGACGTCTAAGAAACGGCCAATCAACAATCGGCAAGGCGGAAGTCCGAAAAAACAAGGGCTGCTTCCTGGCGTGAATGTCGATGAAGGAGTTGCCGATAGACAAAATAACTGTCGATACAGACATCACAGCAGTTTTCCAGTTGACATAACACACCATGGCGTCATATCGAATGGCATGAGAACCTTTTCAACGACAAATAAAGCAACCCGGGTTCAAGTGTACACAATTTTGTCGAAGATGTTGTGCCTAGATTCATTTCGATCAATTCAAGGGATATTATTATTTGAGTGTACGTGTATGGCGCTTCGTGTTTGCAAACGATAAAACATTTTCGGCAGTGTAAGTCCAGAAATAACATATACATCTACTCCTCAAAATATACAAATTAACACTCAAACAGCAAATACTTCCGGGTACGTACACTTTTCCATTCTCCGACACTGAGAAGTACATCTCTCTCTATCTGTCTCTCTCTCTATCTGTCTCTCTCTCTCTATCTGTCTCTCTCTGTCTCTGCCCCTCTCTCTTCCTGTCTCTGTCTCTGCCTCTCCCCCACTCTCTCTCTCTCTCTCTCTCTCTCTCTCTCTCTCTCTCTCTCTGAAATCCCAGGAGTTTATCTAAAACTATCGGGTGGCCTAATAACCCCATGTATTACTGAGCTATTTTGCAAGATATATAAAAGACAGTACTTTCCTCGGGGTTAGTGCCGTTCCATAATTATACCCATTTTCAAGTCGGTAGATAGATTAAATCTCAAAAACTACCGAGGTATATCTCTGACAACTAATAATAGTAAACTGTTCATGTCCACCCTGACCAATGACTTGCGATTTTAGGCGGAAGAAGAAAACACATCTAACTACGAGCAAGCCGGGTTATACGGGTCCCTCCACAATTGACCACATAATATCATTTACACTCCACTCAATAGCCGTTAAAAACGCACATGTATATAGTGGGGGTCGTGGGAAGCTCTATGCTGCCTTTGTTGACTTTGAAAAGGCCTTTGATTCAGTAAAGCGATCGTGTTTGTGGAGAGTACTGACAAAGTTTGGGCTCTCGACAAAATTTCTTAATGTGTTGAAAGCTGTTTACCCACATGTTGAAGCCAGTGTATGGTGGGGAGACAGCACGTCAGACGCGTTAGAATGTCACGGCGTAAAACAGGGGTCAGTGGAGTCTCCAAATATTTTTTGTCTATACATCACATACCAGGAGCGATATAATTGTACTCTTTAATGTTTGCGGATGACATGATACTGTTAGTTAGGTCTACAGCGTCAGCTGGACAGTCTGAGCACTGCCGCAAGGCACCTCGGGCTTACGGTTAACCATGCAAAGACGAAGGTGTTGGTATAGACGATGAATCATAGACGTAATAAGCTGGAAGTAGTTAACAAA
Organism: Theodoxus fluviatilis; assembly: GCA_034096865.1. Lineage (NCBI taxonomy): Eukaryota > Metazoa > Mollusca > Gastropoda > Cycloneritida > Neritidae > Theodoxus > Theodoxus fluviatilis. The sequence continues at coordinate 34,871 of JAWQFJ010002090.1, forward strand.
TACAAATTTTGGGGGTTTGTTTTTTACCTCAAAATTGTCATTGTCGACGGCCCTCGATAGTGAAGGGGTCGGGGCCAAACAGAAAAGTTTGCACCTTTTACGGACAATGGCAAACCTACACACCCAAAATGCGACTGTGTTTGTTAAATATTTGATGCTCAGGTGCAACCGGCTTTACTAAATGGCTCGCAGTTGAAGGGATTGGCCAGGAGGTAGAACATCGAAAAAGCCCATATATTTGCGTGCAAACGCTTCCTTAATATTGACCTGAAATCCTGCGATAGTATGTGTTACTGTGAATTGGGCAGATATCCTATGCATATCACCACCACGCTTCGAGCAGTGAAGTACTTGCTCAGATTGACCAAAATGCCAAAAAATAGAATAGCAAAGCAAGCCTATTTAATGATGACCCGGTTAAACATACCTAAAAAGATGAACTGGGGGACATCCGTAGAGAAATGTGTTTATCACAATTAGACTTTGCGTACATATGTATCAACGGTGGCGCACCAAACGAGAAGAAATGGATTACATGTCTTAACAAAGACTGCGGGATTGTTTTATGCAGGAATGGAACACGAAGCAATAGGTTCAGTTTTTATAGGACTTTCACAATTTCATTTGCAATAGAATATTATTTATCCTGTATTAACCAAAAAAAGTCCGTGATGTTTTTATACGCTTTTGCTTAGGATGTTTAGATTTAAAATGTAATTCACGGTCAAGTGGCAACTTTGACATGAACTGTTCATTCTGTAATGAAACATAAAATTAAGTTCACTTTTTATATTATTGTCGAATGTATAACGTCGTTAGGCTAAAGTACCTAAAAGGACATATACACGATACGAATTGTGCCAGTAAAACCTACCTGATGAATGGAGAGGACGATCAGAAGACTCGAGATGTTGCAATATGTATCTATTACACATGGCAGAAACGCCTGCAGAAAGTTCAGGAAATACTTTTAGACGCATAATCAAATGGCAGGCAACTTGTCTAGCGTTAAAAATGGTACGCCAATGTACAAATAGTTATAATTTTTTAGCAACTTTAGGTTTCTTGCATGTCTCCATGTGGAAGTGTCCTTTCACTAAAGGTTCATATACAAATGTAAATCAATTGTTTAAGCACTTCGTTTTAATTTTGTGTATATATTTGTACACTTATAAACTGATGGGTGGTCGACCGCTAATAAAACTCTCTCTCTCTCTCTCTCTCTCTCTCTCTCTCTCTCTCTCTCTCTCTCTCTCTCTCTCTCTCTCATTTGCTGTAACCAGCAATGTGTATCTGATGAAATAAGTCAGCAACTGATCTTACGCATACAAAGCCATTTCCCATGTTTTATGTTTCCACCCCTCCAGATAACTGGCTCATTATCTATCACAAAAATGCTTGCATGTATATACAATTCATCAAAATAACGAAGAAGTTTAAAGTTCCCCCGCCTTTATGACAGTATTCTTGTATAGAAATGATTATTATCTCTAGAATATGACGGACATTTCCAAACGTATTGAAGGGGTGGACCATGGATCGCTACTTGTGGTCAAGTGTACACAGACAAGACGATAACGCGGGTTTTATCTCCGCTCTAACTCATAGCTTATATTTCACGGTGTCATACATTCAACACTCAACTTTCTGTATTATCAACCGATAATTTTGCATTCGATCTAAACCCATCACTTTTCCCTTTAATACACATTTTAATTCAATTCTATTCACACATCTAGATTTTTACAACAGAATTACTTTCGAAAATGGTCAAAATATTGTCCCAAAACGGGACAGCGATCGGACGTATGACATTCCGCTACCGACTCAATTTATATTTCGGGGGCGAACAAACAAACAAACAAACAAGCGAACAAACAAACGATGCATCCTAAATAACCACGTACATGTAATTTCGTTACGAACAAAATGAGAAAACAAAGTCACTTGTCAGTAACTTGTCGGAGCTAGGTCTCCAAGTCATTCTAATACTTCGACTTTGATCAGTATTAAGTTGGCTCTTTTTAAACGAGAGATACTTTTTAGTGTTATCTGTCGAGTTGTCAAACACTCGACCCAGCATCGGTTCTGCCTAGCCACAACATATTTTCACCTTTGCAGGAATGCGGCTGATATGAGCTGAGTCGGAGAACCACCCAGAGCTCTGGCATTTTGTACGGATTTACTAAACCACATGCACACAACCACCTTCCCTACCCCCTCTCCCTCATACATGTACGTACCCACAACCATCCATACAGCCACCTTCCCTACCCCCACTCCCTCATACAGGTACGTACCCACAACCATCCATACAGCCACCTTCCCTACCCCCACTCCCTCATACAGGTACGTACCCACAACCATCCATACAGCCACCTTCCCTACCCCCACTCCCTCATACAGGTACGTACCCACAACCATCCATACAGCCACCTTCCCTACCCCCACTCCCTCATACAGGTACGTACCCACAACCATCCATACAGCCACCTTCCCTACCCCCACTCCCTCATACAGGTACGTACCCACAACCATCCATACAGCCACCCATCGAAATCCACACCCATGTTTGAGCTATCTGCCTGCCTGTCTGTCTGCCTGTCTACTTGTCTGCCAGCCTGTCTGCCAGTCTACCAGCCTGTCTGCCTCTATGTCTGTCAGTCTGCTGTCAGTCTCTGTGTGTGTGTGTGTGTGTGCGTGTGCGTGTTGTGTGTGTGTGTGTGTGTGTGTGTGTGTGTGTGTGTGTGTGTGTGAGAGTGAGTGTGTGTGTGTGTGTGTGTGTGTGTGTGTGTGTGTGTGTGTGTGTGTGTGTGTGTGTGTGTGTGTGTGTGTGTGTGTGTGTGTGTGTGTGTGTGTCTAACTCTATCTCTCCCTGCCTCCCTGTAACTTCCAATCCAAGTTTTTGTGTGATGTGTGTGTGTGTGCGTGCCTGCATGTGTGTGTGCGTGCGTGTGTGAGCGCTCGTATCTGCGTGTGCGCGTGCGTGCATATGTGTGTTCTGTGTGTGCGTGTTCGTGTGTGTTGAGTGCGTGCATGCTTGTGTTGTGTGTGTGCATTTATGCGTGTGCGTATTTATGCGTGTGTGCGTGCGTGTGTGTGTATGTGCATGCGTGTGTGTGCATACGTGAGTGTGTGAGTTTGTGTATGTTGGTGTATGTGTATGAATATATGCGTGCGTGCGCGCGCGCGCGTGTGTGTGTGTCTGTGTGTGTGTGTGTGTGTGTTTGTGTTAGTGCTAATGCAAATCTGTCTTAAATGTGCCTGGCCATACAGCCATGTGTGAGTGTGTGCGTGTGTGTTTGTGTGTGTGCGCGTGCGCACGCACGTGTGTGTGTGCGCGCGTGCGTATTTATGTCTTTGTCAAGACATTTGGACAAACGGACAGTGGTTGCGTCAGGTTTCCTCCCACAGCCACCACATATACACATAGAAGACGCAGATAGGCAAATCGTCAGCATGCGTTTTGCGCAGTTTTTTCTCAGTATAGACTCTGTGTAACATGACTAGCTGTTTACATGCGGTCTGCCACTCCTTAAATAAGTCACATGCCGTGACGTTGGATCCTAAATAATACATTCTTAAGATTGAGGCTTGGCTTTAAAAGAACAACGAACACTCACAGTGTAGCGGATCTCGAACCACCACCAGGATAGCAGGAATGCTGGACCATGGTGCATGCATACACGTTTTACTTGCTGTGGTGATTTCGTGATTTGCCTTTCGTCCAGGTAGGCCTTGTACTCTCTCTCTCTCTCTCTCTCTCTCTCTCTCTCTCTCTCTCTCTCTCTCTCTCTCTCTCTCCTGTTTATGATGATCTAAATACCCCAAAACTAGTCCCAGTCGATGTTCTTAGAAATACTGATACCTTTCCCCGTATTTTTAGTGATACGTGTGACAACAGTGTTCGATCACTTTCCTTGTACATCCACTATGCTCTTAAACGCAGAAGTACGGAGATAGCGGATGTGGCCAAGAACTGCCTTATGTGAAAACCCCATTCAGTTCCCTTCGTCATGGGCCAGTGGCCTAACGAATAAAGTTTTTCGTTCGTTCGTTCGTTCGTTAGTTCTCTCTCTCTCTCTCTCTCTCTCTCTCTCTCTCTCTCTCTCTCTCTCTCTCTCTCTCTCTCTCTCATACGCCTCGGTTGAAGCAGGTTGTGCCCAGTTCGAGCTTCCCTCTGACGGCCGTACTATACAGGAGTTACACCGTGTACAGGAACGTCAACGATGGAATGTGACGAGTGAGCTGGCAAAACCCCACGTTTTGGAAAATTGGAATATTGAAGCCAATTTTGACGTCACAATTGTAACACAGAAGTGGACCAATCCATCAGCAAGCGAAGGGGGCACAGCAAGAAAAGTCGCCAACCTCAGACCCAGGAACAAAAAATCTCCTTCCAAGTGGGCACGGGATTTTCAGAGGCACCAGAAATACTTGAGAAAGTGGACCGAAAATCTCCAGGACAAAGATTCAACAGAGTTGCCTATCTGCTCTTCAAATTCCAGTATACCGCAGTCTACTCTCCAGAACCTGTCACCCCCTGCCTAACTGGAAATCGAACACGCCCGTACGCGGTGTGTATTGGACGAAAATCCTGATGATGCTAATGTGTCCCATGCAACTCCCGAGACTCACGCTACGCCCGCGACTCATGCAACACCCGAGACTCACGCTACGCCCGCGACTCCCGTATGCCAGTGATTGCACACAAGATACCTGAACAAACCATGCATCCAACGCAAGAAGATGGGGGAAAACCGCCGGTGCGAAACTCACGTGACAATGATAGCGGTAATGAGGGAATCGGTGTGCAAAACAGTCCACATGTCAATCACCGGATCACGACAAAATCGTGCAGTGTGTTTTTGATGGCGCCATGCATGTGAGGTCTGTCAACATACCCGAGATGTTTCGGCAGCTTGGGGGAAGGGGGGAGGGGGGGAAGGGGGCATCGCCAGACTCAAATTACTGCGGGCATGGTGTGATGCCCGTGCTCAGCCGCTGACTTCCTGCGTGGAGTGCTCTGCATGTCCGGGTTCTGCTTACAGCCAGGAATGCTTCTCGAGGACCGCTCACCGGAATCACGCGTCTCCCAGGTATTTATAAACTGACTACCACCAATCTGCAGGATGCAGAGAAATGTACACCCGTACGCCTGATTGTAATAATCTCCATGCTCACTGCTACATCTGAGGAATGGCCCCCTCTGAAGAAAACTGCTCAAATTTCGTCGCTTATTGTTAATTCCATGATTCACTTTGATGAGCAAGGTGCTGTTTGTTGATTTTTTCGAAAGGATTTGCACTCTTGCAGATTAAACCCTTTTTATTCATCTTGTGTCTTGAGGAGGGAGGCTCGAGTGACGGATGTTAGACTGACAATGACAATGATGGTGTCATCCCTTACCTAATCGGCTGCAGTCAATGATTGTGCCAAGCTACCTGTGTGGCTTATGCTGTCGCCCTGTCCGGAGATTCTGGATGTGCCGTCTTCTAGGGACTTGTATTGCAATGCGTTTAACTCATGTCGGACCAGTTCGTCAGTAGGATTCTGGGGGCGCGAAGTTGTCCTGTTTTGATTTGGAGACACGTCCTGTTCTCGTGTCAAATTTCGTTGCTTATAAACATATTAAATGCTTGATGTTCATTTAAGACTTTTTGCATGTCTTTTGCCATGGGGCTTGACAATGAAGATACTAATTAAGAGAGTTCAAAGTTATCTCTCTCTCTCTCTGTCATGCGCGCGCGCGCGTGCGCGAGGTCATGTACCATTCTGAACACAGAGATGTAGTATAGTCTCAGCCACGCTGAATGGTCATGTACATGTGTTTTAGCTTTGAAGCATGGTTAAAGCTTATTTTACTAAATGTAAATAAACATGTCATTTTATGTCATCATCACTCGTACACCTTTGGGTGACTAGTGCTTAAAAACTGTACATATGCTTATCAGTTTGGGCTCTGTGAGAACTACCTTTGAGTTAGCACTGACTCTAACAGATTATGTGCCTCAACCAGTTGTGAGGAGAAACAAGTTATCTACTAGTTGTGTGATGCTAAAATGTTCATCTCTGCTGTATTGTTTTACGTAATACTGTGCATAACATGTCTTTAATTATATGATGGGTCGTCGGCCGAAATAAACTCTCTCTCTCTCTCTCTCTCTCTCTCTCTCTCTCTCTCTCTCTCTCTCTCTCTCTCTCTCTCTCTCCCATATCTGTTTCTCCTTCTCCTCCTACTTTTTCTCCGGTTCCTTTCCTTCCTGTTGCTGCCGCTCCTCCTCCTCCTCCTCCTCCTCCTCCTCCTCCTCCTCCTCCTCCTCCTCCTCCTCCTCCTCCTGCTCCTCCTCCTCCTCCTGCTCCTCCTCTTCCTGCTCCTCCTCCATGACGTGCTCCTACTTCCTCTGCTTCACCTTCCCTCGTTCTGCTCCTCCGCTAACCTCTTCCTCCACCTCCTCCTTCTCCTCTTCCTGCTCCTGATCCTCCTGATGATCCCCCTCCATTTTCTACTTTTCGTCATGCATCTCTAAGTCTCCAAAATTCCACCGTTTTCTCCTCCCCCCCCCCCCCCCCCCCCCCCCCACCCCCCCCCCCGGACAACCTTTTCCCTGCCTTCGTCCCCCTTATATTTCTCTATTGTTGACGTGTGTATGATAAGTTTGTACGTAGCATATAGGGAACCCTTTGCAAAAAGTAAAAATGACTTATAACAAGTGTGTGCAACCAGGGATGGGTTTATAGATTTTCACCCAAATACTGGTCCGGGCTTATGAAACATGACAATAAAAAATAGTTGACGTATCGAGTGTTATACTTGTAGCGGCACCAACAACCAGCGTGGTCGCCATGGCTACAAAAGGCAGGACGGAAACTTTTCCCCCACCTCCCAAGAGATTGGAGGCAGAGGCACAGAGGGACATAGTCAGTCAGTTCCCTAATAATCTTTTGTTGACTGCATCATACAATCTGACAAATGTGTTCTGAAAACAGCAATCCTAAAATCAGCAATCAGGAAATCTGACTAAACTCAAGTGGTCACCTCAATATAATTATTACAAAAATTTCACCCGGAAAACGTCGTGTTTCGGGGAGGAGTCAAAAAGGAGGTGCCGGAATGGTAGATCATGGGAAGAAGAGGGAGGGTGGGGGGGTGGACAGGAATGCGTGGGAGGTGGGGGGTAGGTGAGGGCACCGGCTCTCCAAGAGCGGGGCAGGTGTGGGATGCGTAGAGCTGGTGGAGGGGCAGAGCGGCACAGTGCTGACAGCCACAGCCCAGGACAGAGGGAATTGTAACAAGAATGCGTGGGAGGCTGGGGGGGGGGGGGGGGGGGAGAGGGGGGTAGGAGAGGGGCTGTCCAAGAGAGGGCAAGTGTGGGTTGCCAGCACATGGGGGACATGTCTGGAGTCTGAGACACTGGGAAAGTAGGAACGGTGAAGGAGCAGGGCAGCAGTGCTGACACGACAGAAGACAGGACAGGAAGTGGGGGTGGTGGGCAGGACAGGAAGTGAGAGCAGCCCATAATCCGAGAAGGGCTTCGCCATCTTGTTACACACTCTTCATCAAAACGTGTTATGAGGCGTGAAGCAAAACTGAACAAAAGCGACTCAACAAGCTTGTATACTGTATGTGCTGGCGATATCAACTTTAGACGAACAGAATTCACAAGGGAATTTTTCCAACAAAATTGCTTAACACTATTTAGTTTAGCATAATTTGCTAGAACCCACCCCTTTAAATTACGTTTGTTGATGTCACAGAAGCAGCTAAGGGTGTGAGTGGTTGTGAAGTGGTATTTGTCAAAAAGCTAG
>JAWQFJ010002090.1:47679-53093 GCA_034096865.1 Theodoxus fluviatilis
TCGAACTTCGGAATCGGACGGATTCCTACAGAAGAAACTTCCATTCGATTAACGTTCAACACAGGTTAAATCACGTACTGACTCCATCAGTCGACACCGAATGATCGAAGTGTGGAGCTCGTCAAACAGTGTGAAGGCAGTTAGACCACAGGTTCCGGCCAGAAAGCATTTACTTGCGAGAGTATAACCATAGATTCACGAAACCATCCCGGACCCATAGGAATCCTTTTTGCTGCGTAGGTCCAAAGATCGCGTGTATTACCAAAGACTATTCATAACTGTATAATCTTTGGTATTACTATACACAATCGCACGTGCTCAGGGCAGTTTGCAACCTTATAGACACGTTCGCGCTAAAAGTAGTTCTCAAATGATTTCCTGAAAATCTAATAGATTAGTTTTATTAGAACACCAAATTTGTGTTTATCTATCGGGATAAATAATTGGAGTGAAATAGAATCGCCTCTTTTTACTCTCAATGGTCTTCTGATCATGTTGAATTTTGATTGGTAGAATCAATGGAATGTGGAGCCGAAGTCACGTGACCAACCTGTGTCAGAGACACTATGATCTCTGTGTTCAGAATGCTCCACCCCCACTCCTACCCCCCCCCCCCCCCCCCCCCTCCAGTAGCATTTCATCCGCCCCTGCAATTAGTGTCAAATAAGCTGTAGAAATTACGTCACGTGCTGCATGATGAACTCGAAGGAAATTTGTCAGGAGGTATTGTTCGTCGTACATTCTGGATTTCATCTGAGTGGCTCGTAATCCTCATTTGACGTTTTAGAAAAGCGTCAAGTTTTGATGCACCTCTTGTTGCCATAGGAACGGGAGATCGTCTGAGAACAGTCTGAGGCGGGTTTCTCAGAAACAATCATGGGGAGCGTTTCTTTGGCCCAAAATCTCGAGAGAATTGCGAGGGCTAGGCGTTTCCTACGTTTCTCGCTCACAAGGACACACTCGCTGTGAAGGCGGGAGGCCGAGGGAGGTCAGGTGTGACATCGCCGATGGTAACTCATCGCGCATGGTTCTGCGCATGCGTCAAAACCGAAAGTGACGCGTGTATCACGCCTTGTTCAAAGGTGATGTGCCGCGAGACTTTAGATTTTGTGTTTTTCGGTCAATGTGTTCATTTATTGACCGAAAAACACAAAATCTAAAGTCTCGCGGCACATCACCTTTGAACAAGGCGCGATACACGCGTCACTTTCGGTTTTGACGCATGCGCAGAACCATGCGCGATGAAGTTACCATCGGCGATGTCACACCGGAGCTCCCTCGATGCTTCCCGCTGCAGAGACCCGGATGAGCCAAAATGGCAGAGACAGTGCAAGTTGGGCTGGTGTTCGGAGATAACAGTGCCTGTAATGTGCTTCTCAAGGTCTGAGAATGGAAAAGTGTACGTACACGGAAGTATTTGCTGTTCGAGTGTTCATTTGTATATCTTGAGGAGTAGGTGTATAGGTTATTTCTGGACATACACTGTCGAAATTTGTTTATCACTTGCAAACACGCAACACCGTACACGTACGCTCTATGAATTATGTCCCTTGAATTAATCGAAATGAATCGAGCATAACATTTCCGACCAAATTGTCTACAGTAGAACCCGGGTTGCTCTTTTTTTTCGTTGAAAAAGTTTCCGTGCCATTCGATATGACACCATGGTGTGTTCTATCAAGTGAAAAACTGATGTGATATCTGTATCGTCGATCATTTCATCGATCGGCAACTTCGTCTTGCCAGTAGATGATTGGACGTTTTTTTTAGCTGTAGGAGGGTCTCGCTCGCCCTCGAACAGCCATCGAGGGAGAATCTGGAGATTTTGGGCCTAACAAACGCGCCCTATTAAGGGGCTAAACAATTGCGAAGACTTGGCGCAATAGTTGCCGAATTTTTGCCGAATGTTTGCCAATAAGTAATTTGCAAGGATTTGGCGAATATCAGCCAAGATTTATTTGTCATTTAAGAACAGGCTCAACGCATTACACGCGATCCATTCGCGGGACGAAAGGCGCGTTTCGCTTCGAATGGCGTGAATATGTTCAGAGATGAGCGCTGACGGCGAACGCAAGCGAAGCCCGAGGCTTTTCTCCTACGCACACCTGTCTTCGCACGCGCTCGCTGTGAGCGCTCATTCCTAAACCTTCTTGAACCTTTCGTGGGGGTCGCGTGTGACCTTCCGGCTGCATCTGAGAAGCACGCCTCTGTTGTAACGGACACTCACCTCCAAGATCATTCTGTGAACCCGAGTCAGTAGTGACTCTAGCACAGCTTGCAATGAAAGAGTAATAGACTTGACCCTTCGCATTACAGCATTGCTGTCAAAATAGTTCGTTCTGATACTTTTTCTCTCTCCACTTTTTACAGAAATCATTCAGATGTCAAAACTATCCATTTTAACACAAACATGTTATTTTATCGAATAAACGCTTTTTTTATTGCCTCAACACGTACAAGCATAAGTTATGAGTTTCGTGCGAAATAGTCATAGAACTACTTTAACGGCGTATGTCAGGGAGCAGATCGGCTGTTCCACAATTCTCTCGTGTGACCTCCGTTTGCATATTTCGGACGAAAACCTTCTATCACGTGATGTCAACTGGGCTAGAGACACTTTCGCCGGTAGGCGGAGTCTCTAGTGAACTGGAATGGGCGCGCTGGACCTACAGTCGCTTGCGGCTAGCGGGTGCTGTGTTCGAAACTGCGCGGATTCTGGAGTTGCATCCTTGAGCAAGGTGCTTAACCCGCATTGCCTCTACCCACCCAGGAGTAAAACGGGTACCTGTGAGGGCTGAGTTTGAAAATTGTGAAAGACAACTTAGGCGCGTTCATCCGCAGCCTGGTTGCATGCTCCCCAGGGAGTTGAGATGGTGTTGGAAGGATATAAAGAGGTAGCCCGATGACCAGGGGGTAAATGTGTGCGGTTGGGGCATCCATTATTGGGTGAGAAAGTCGCAATATAAAAAATAGCACCTTTACCTTTATCTTTAGCCCCCGCATTCACATCTCCACCCTCACAAAGTTAATCTCCCCTGCCACCCATTTCCGTTGACTTGGTCGTCCTCTCCACACCCGCTTTCCAAATTCTTTGCTATTTCTCTTTCGAATCTCATTCTCCTCCGCATCTCATTGGTAGAATTTCGTTTTGGCTCGACTGAGTCGTACATTCACAAACGGAGGATTAAAACAATGATGCATTCATTACGTCCCTTATGCCAGAAAGAGGATGCAGATGAATACCATGTGTTGATTGAAGTCTAGCAGTGAGTGATCTGAGAGGCAAATATTTGGTTCCACACGTCACTGAAAGTATTGATGTTTTTGTGCAATTAATGGGAATAAATGAGCAAACAAAATAAATTATATTCGAGCCGTTTGCACCGACCTGTATTAATAAAGGAGGAGGAGAGAAGTTTGGCATGACTGAGACAAATGCAATGAATTGCAAATGAGACGCTGATGGAGATTGTGTTGTCTGTACATTTGTAATGGGCTGGAGACCCTTGCATCAAAGAGTTCAGTTCAGTTTAGTTCATTCGTCCTCTCCATTCCTCACACCTCTCTTGCACCACTTAGGCCTACTCCCTAAATCACTTCATACTCGCATTCATGCGCTTCAGTCTTCTCCTTCACACGTATTGCTTGGCCCTCGCCGTCCTCCCACCCTCAGTGATAACAGCTACAACGCGAGTAATAACCCACCCCACTCATATCACATTATTCACAGCGGTCTTGCCCTAGGATTCGCCCCGCATCGCCCTACCACCACCGTTCGCCCCGTCGGCCTAAAAAACCAAGTCATTGTTCAGTCACGGTGACAAAATGGTCTGTCGTTGGTTCAAGGGTGGCCCTATAAAAGCCGCAACACGGCTCCTGGCCGAACCTCGCGGGGCCGGAACGCCTCCCCGCGGGCCTGCCGATCCCCGTTCCCCGGCAATCGCCTTTCCGCCCAGCCCCACCGGCGGTAAACTTCCCCACGCTGCCTTCGCTACTCCCTTGAGCCTTTTCGTATAAGACATTATGGTAAGTATCCAACCCCTCGGACCACCCATCTCTCCTAAACATTTTCCCGTCACCACCATGAGGGTGAGCCCGTACCCCGGATTACACCGCTCTAACCCGAGTTGTTCTTGATGTACAGTCTCTTTGCTCGTTTCCACTACACCAACACGGACAGCCGCCCCCCTTTAAACGCGACACTTCGACCATCCAGCTATGACAACGCGGTGTGCCTTCCGACCGCCTCGAGGATGCACGACGCCATTAGCAAATAACTACGACCCCAACCACCAGTGCCAATCCTCAAGAATGATCACTCCGCTACGAGGTACTGTTCACCGATCATTCCCTCTCGGGAACTAGTCTTCAGTCCGACCCCCGCCCCTCGCCGACCCCCCCGCCTTGCACTCCGCGAGGTCCCACACTGGCCTTATCGCAGCTCATTTCGCTCCTTTTTCCGTGGTCTGTGCTCCCACCTTGTCTCGGCCCGACCTTTCCTTTTGTACGCTAAAACTCTAGACTGCCCCAGGTAACCATCTCCTGCATAGCAGGGGGTGCAGAAGTGTGCTCAATGTTCCAAAGTGTCTTAGCTCGGGGTGTTTGCCTGCATCGGGATCATCCACTTTCGGCGGCAAGTGTAATATAGCAAGCACCCGGTTGGATCAGCAGTGTCCCCTGCGATGTCTGTTCAATTGACATGCTCCTGAAAAGATCAAGGTCATTTCCCCCCCCCCCCCCCAGTATTGTCCGATCAGCAGACACATCATCTTTACTTGGCAGGTTCCTGAGTTCTCCTACTGGCGCCTTAACGCCAGCGTAGATGATTTTGGCAAGAGGTGCACGATTGTCTGAAGAAATGTCTGTGCATAACAAGATCATGGGGTGAGAGGGTGAGTGGTTCACATCCCAACTATCACGTCGCGTGACAATAAAGAATCTCTGGCGACGAATTCAAAAAATGTTGCCTACTATTAGAGTTTGTTTTTATATAGAAATAAAGTGTGCTGGTCACAACGAGGATACAGGTTACAGACATATGATTTGCTTGCTCGAGAACAGAAATTACAAACAACGACGACGGTGTCAACAATAATTAAATTGTCGTTGCTGTTGTTGTTGTTGATGATGATGATGATGATGATGATGATGATGATGATGATGATGATGATGATGATGATGACGACGACGACGACGACGACGACGACGACGACGACGACGACAACAACGACAACGGTGGTGATGATGATGATGATGATGATGATGATGATGATAATGATAATGACTACGACAACGGTGATGATGATGATGATAATGACGTTTGTCACATAATTATAATGCTTTAAAATGACGAATGGGTTCCCCCCCAAAAAAAACTTTGCAAAATCGTTCTCCTGTAGAAGGGGGTGTTCGCC
>JAWQFJ010002091.1:0-5000 GCA_034096865.1 Theodoxus fluviatilis
TGTGATAGGCTGGTGGTATAACAATTAAAATCTTTCTCTCTTTCTCTCTCTCTCTCTCTCTCTCTCTCTCTCTCTCTCTCTCTCTCTTCACACACACACACACACACACACACACACACACACACACACACACACACACACACACACCACACACATCACACCACACCACACCACACCACATGACACAAACACCACACCACACCACCCACACACACACACACACACACACACACACCACACCGCACACACACACACCACACCACACCACATGACACAAACACCACACCACACGACACAAACACCACACCACACCACCCACACACACACACACACACACACACACACACACACACACACACACACACACCACACCGCACACACACACACACACACACACACACACCACACACGCCACACACACACGCTCACCGCACACACGCGCACCACGCGCACACGCGCGCGCGCGCACACACACACACACACACACACACACACACACACACACACACACACACACACACAAGTTTGCACTGACGAAGCATTTAAAATGAAACAAAAACTAAAATTGAATAGCTTGAATAGTAAGAATGAGAAAACCGAATGTGGACGTGGAATTCGGTATAAACAGCTCTTTGAAGCTTAGGTGACTAATATGAGAGTGTGTGCGCTCCCTGCTTTGTCTCTCTGATGTCTGTGCATATATGAATGTAAAAAAACCAAACGATTATTGACAAAGCTTTTTGCATGAGTCATCGCACCATCCGTAACTTGCTTTGGGTAGAAATATACGAGACATACCAGCCCTCTCCTACGAATTGATGAATACTTAAATACTTAACATGTCCCTGTTGTATGGGAGAGAACATGTGCGTCATATACGAAAAGCAAATTTCTATGTGGGTCTCAAAAGTTTGGAGGAACAACAAACTCAGTAGTAGCTCCCCCCCCCCCCCCAAAAAAAAATCTTATTACAGCAAAATAAACAAAATAAAATCGAGGATATGAAGAGGATAAAAAGGGGTGGGGGGTGGGGTGAGGGGTGGGGGGTGGAGTGGGGGGTGAGGGGTGAGGGGTGGGGGGTGGGGTAGGGGGGTGGGGTGGGGGGTGGGGGGTGGGGTGAAAGAGAAACTGGGTGTGACACTCGCCCCTTCGCTTTTGTATACATTTTAATTTTACGAAGGCTCAGAGCGGAACACCAAACCCTGCTAATTATCCCCACATACACCCCTCCCACCCTCTCCCCCACCCTGCCCCCCCCGCCCCCGCCCCCACCCCCCCACCCCACCCCATCCCCCACCTCGCCCACTGCCCGTCCCCCCTTTTTTCTTCCTAATCTTTGATTTCATTATGTTTATTTTTCTTTATAAATATACTTCCTTTTTTGTCAGCGATTACGAGGTTCGTTGTCTCTCCAAACTTTGGTACGCTCTTACGTTTTTTTTCCTTTTCCTATCAAATTTTAAAAAAAGTTTATTTTGCTTTATCAAAACACGTTCATTTTTTTATCAGCGACTGCACGGTTTATTGTTCCTCCAAACTTTGGGATAAACTTTCATTTTTTCAAATCCTCGATTTCACTGTGTTAATTTTGCTTTGTCAAAATACTTTTTTCATCAGAGACTACAGGGTGTCGCCCCCTCTCTCATTCCTCCGTTTTTTTCTTTAAATCCTTGATTTTGTTGTATTGAATTTGCTTTATTAAAATGATTCCTCTTCATCAGCGACGGTGGGGTTTGTTATTCCTCCAAACTTTGGGATTTATAAAGGTTGCCCGTACAATTTGTTGCCCGTCACACAGGAAAAACACATTTAAATTTATGCGATGTTTGATCTTTGCAGCATCGAACACCACGCCTACATATTTCAGGCCAGATGTCTTCATCTGATGTATCTATGTTAGATTCTGACGCCCTGGATGCCCAACTCAAAACGCAGCATCACTTACACAATCTTTATCTTTTCAGTTACGGCTACATACTGATCTGCCCTTATGAAATATGCTGTGCTTGATGAATGTGTAAAATTTCAGCTCCTTCTGCAAAGCACTAATCAGAATTAGTGGAGCGAAAGATAAGCCCAATGGTTCATCACGAACTTCAGAGCAAGGGCTTGTGGTCCAGCGACACAAGACCAGTTGCAAATCGATGAAATGTTGCAACCACGTCTCCACATTTAGTATGACATGGTAACTGTCAGAAAGATGTAGAGTGCATGTGCAATGCTACGTTGCGTGTCAGATGGGAACAACTGCTCCATTTCACTGTAAGGTCCTGTTTACCACTTTGATTAAAACCAACAGGAAAATAACAACAAAACAATGCTGTTAACAAATCGTACTTGCTTTACTGATATACAAAGTGTCAAAACGAGGATATCGACAAGATTTTGACATCATACCCTTGTTCGTTGCTTATACTTTCAGAGTGCAGTACAGATTACATGGATGCCACATCGCAGCTGGAAGTCTATGCTGAGTGTACATACGAGTTGCAGCTGTACATGTATTACGTAGTCCTGGCTGAAACTGCACACAATTCTGTGAAAGCACAGTAACGCACTGCGAGAGACTGCAGTTCTGCTTGACAAAAACCAGAGGCTTCTAACACCAAAATTCATGTCTCGATGGATGTTAATGACGTGGCAAAACTACTGGTTGATGGTCTACACTTAATATGTTAAAACGGTTCTAGTGTTTCAGCTATCGCCTTTTCAGCATTACAAAGCATCAGCTCGAATGATGAACAGGCAACGAAGTATGGAAACGCGATAGGACCATTACACTTTTGTCTTTAACGAAAGTCATGCTTTGATGTCCACTCAGGGACTCAGTTCTTTGCAGTTACTGAACCAAAAACGTGTGTGTGATTTGGATTCGTTCGTGGACTTAAGCAAAAGTATTCAAACAGCGAAAGGTCTGCAAATATAAATCCCGGTAGACAATTTTTGTGCATCAAGTGTTGATAGGCGTTCAGTACATAAATACATACAGGTTCAAACCACGAAGGGGTCGTGTTTATCTGACACTGCACATATGCCGCGAGCACTACGTTATCAATTCTGACTCCCTTACACAGGACATCTGTAATGAAACAGTGTTTGACATCACCTTTTCGTAGAAATGCATTTTCTCGCCCTTAATCGAAAGTTCATTAAAAAAAGAAAGATATTTCATTGTTATTACATTGCATCTATCGAGGACAAGACCAAAAGTACACACAATATTATATCACAGACAACAAGCAGTTTCGCACAAACGAAGTTTACAATCGCGATTGAAAGCGACCTGAACTGACACAAAGGTCATGGACAAACGTAAAATGACGATCTCCACAAATAATATAGTTGTGTTTACATTCTGTGTTATACCCGCTAGATTTCAGTTTGCTGTGAAAAATGACAGTCCTAAAATAAATGTATGCATGTACGAGGGACACACAAAACGAAATAGAATATCAGTTATTATGTCAACAATTATTTTCAAGAGAAAATTGACACTCTTGTTATATTTAGATATGAACACATAACCAGGTGTCGTCAAACCTGCGTCTGGTACCATTTTCCCACTGGCTACAACTACAGGTGTCTGAGTGGGTAGGGGCACCTGGAATATATTTCAAGACGGCTACTCTAAAACAATCCTAGAACAAATCGTGGACAAAGGTAAGATGGACACTAGACAGCTGATTACATAATCCATTTCATTCCACTGCTTTTTTTCGGCTTGGGAGGCTGGGAAGCTAAAATGACGAGTCTGTACAGACAAAACAAGAACGAAATAATAATGGGTATAAGAAGGATACAAGCCCCTACACATCTGTAAACATCGACGATATGTATGGAATCTACGAGCCTGTGCTGTACCCTGCATAGAGTCTATGTACTATGAGTGATTCTAGGCCCATCGCCAGCAAGGATTACAGGTGTGAATGACTATTCTGCCCGCCTGTCGTCCGACTCCATGGTCAATATTCGCTTTCCTGGAGTCGCATCACTCTGTGCTGTTCGCCGTCTCCTTGTCTCTGTGCGAACGATGCCGCAAGACTATACAGTTTCCCACAAGACTTCCGCACAGTCCTGAAGTGTCCACTTCGTGAATTCTGCAAAGTCTCTTTAACTGCAAGCACAGACCCACTCAACGGCGGCGACATTCAACTTTTAAAAAAGCCACAAAACAGCACGTTGAGCTCAAGCATCGCTTAGATGAAAAACTTTATTCATTTATTAGTATTTACACATGCTCCACATCCAAGCTCGTTCTTTGTGTCAAACGTCAGTGTCTATGGTCTGCCATTGTTGCCAGGGTGTACTGCTCAAGTCCCACAGAACCAATACACTTCTCTGCGATTTGCAGCTGTACTTAGTGCGTGTGTAAAGTTTCCAGCAGCCAACAGGTCCAATGTAGGGCAAGTAGGCAAGAGTACACAACGCATTAGTGTTTCGTCCAGAATGCCCGCCGTCTTCACGGTAATGCCCTCCGCGCGAGGAATTTGTTCTACTTCTAGACGGAACGTTCACAAAAGAGGCGAACCCCACAGCAGTCACATAGACGCCGAAACATTTGTCGATGGACTGGCAGTAGTAGTGACTTCATGGCGACACAGGTCCATGGCAAGGCGTCCTCCTGACTCCACTGCAAACTGGCCGTTGCAAAGAGCAATGTACACAAGCCAACATGCACGATGCACTTTGAATGCAACAACAAGCGTGAACGCACCATCACGTGAGTCACATGTGACAACCCCTCGTTTCCTACGTAGGATAGGGAATTACGTCCTGGTCTGATCGCAATGGCTTCCATATGCTTTGCTATATGTTACCATTAAGTGCTTCGTTGTGGCAAACTTGCCAGAAAGTGTTGCGTCACAGTGAAAGGTTGTGCTGGAAGTGTATCCACATTTGGTTTCATCAGTCAGGACCGCGACAATCTAAATGAACTCCATTCCATTAATAAGGCAAGAACATTGCATGAATTTTAAATGCATTCTCAATAAGTGCCGTAA
>JAWQFJ010002091.1:10000-15000 GCA_034096865.1 Theodoxus fluviatilis
CTTCACCTGTCTCGAGTGCCTATGGAGCCGGTCTTGGGGTCGGGGTTGCAGTAGTCCGGTGACTTGTTGTAGTAGATGAGCTCGTCCTCGCGGAAGTTCTTGGTGTAGGGTCGAATGGGCACCAGCAGCATCTGCTTCTTCCGACGCTTGCGCCCCACCTCCACGGCCAGGGCGTAGCGCTCTTTGAGCGTGGCACCGATGGTGTCGAAGTCTGGCAGCGCCTTCCAGCACGTCTTGATGGAGCAGGAACCCGAAACACCGTGGCACTTGCACGCCGTCGTCAGGCTGTCCTGCACCACCTGTCCAAGCACACACACATATGCATGAAAGGTCAAGGTCAGTCAAAAAATAACGGTCAAGGTCACTTCAAAGGTCAACTCTCAAGGTTAATTTCAAGGTGAAGGTGAAGCGAACGGTGACAGCTCAAGAGAGTGAGAGTGATCGACTATCTGGAGTATAACGCAATCTTCATGGGTGACCTGAAGTTTTGAGGTCGCAGCCATCATGAAAGATGATGCGGAGAAAATACGATTAATAAAAACTACGCTTTATTTGCGATGTCTAGGTAAGTATCAGTGTCAAATTTAAGATTACCATGAATGTGAATATCAAACCACGTGACAGCCAGAGTGACGCCGATTGACATTTTGAAGAATAAAACCAGATGCATGAATCAGCATGAACTTGACGACGTGGCAGCCGAGAGGAGGATGCCAAAAATGCAGAATTTCTAGGTAAAGTAAATTGTCGGCAGCAAGCGTGAATTCAGTACACATACATGTGACCACCTTTCATGCTTCCGTTTCCTGAGTATTTGAATAACGAGATTAACGACGACGATGATTATGACGACGACGACAACGATGATGATGATGATGATGATGATGATGATGATGATGATGATGATGATGATGATGATGATGATGATGATGATGATGATGATGGGGAAGGAACGGAGCAGCAGCAGCAGGAGGAGGAGGAGGAGGAGGAGGAGGAGGAGGAGGAGGAGGAGGAGGAGGAGGAGGAGGAGGAGGAGGAGGAGGAGGAGGAGGAGAAGGAAGAGGAGGAGGAGGAGGAGGAGGAGGAGGAGGAGGAGGAGGAGGAGGAGGAGGAGGAGGAGGAGGAGGAGGAGGAGGAGGAGGAGGAGGAGGAGGAGGAGGAGCATGCAGGAGGAGCATGCAGGAGGAGGAGCAGGAGGAGGAGCAGGGGAGGAACAGCAGGAGCAGCAGGAGCAACAGGAGCAACAGGAGCAGCAGGAGCAACAGGAGCAACAGGAGCAACAGGAGCAGCAGGAGCAACAGGAGCAGCAGGAGCAGCAGGAGCAGCAGTAGCAAGGGAAAACAGACTAGGAGAGAGAAAGGCAGTAGAGAGAGGAGGAGGAGCTACAAGAGCGAAGAACAGCATGTGTAGATGTAGGCGCACCAAATGAAGGAAGAACAGCAGAGGAAGACCAGGAGCAGGAGGAAGAGAGAGAATCGGACTTGTTCTACTTTTCATACCACTTGAATGGAGTCTACAACAAGAACCATAACACAGAACATAATCTTCATTCCTGAACAAAGTATATTCCATACAATCAAGGATTTTTCTTCACAGACAGACAAGCATGCGTGTGTTTACCACGGCATGAACACCGCATGCCTCGGCACGGCGTGACATTCGGATATGAGCTCGTTGAATGGAAATGTGCATATTAGTTTTCATTTATGACCCAATAAAACACCGGGATATATGGCCGGAATAGGAGGGGCCGTTTGCAGTCTTGC
This sequence comes from Theodoxus fluviatilis, assembly GCA_034096865.1. Taxonomy (NCBI): domain Eukaryota; kingdom Metazoa; phylum Mollusca; class Gastropoda; order Cycloneritida; family Neritidae; genus Theodoxus; species Theodoxus fluviatilis. Next base: position 11,767 of record JAWQFJ010002091.1, read on the forward strand.
TGTAAATACAAGGCCCCCTCGTCTCGAGTGAGAGCGACAGTGGCAACCAATCGATCAAAGTCCCGCGACTCCTCCATCCCGGAGGCCTTTCCTCGGAGACCGGCTTTGAAGTCAACTTTCGTGTTTGAGAGCTCTCCAGGGGCAGAGCACTCTAGTAGCTGACGGGCACATGCGCCATAACACAGAGGCTCGAGTGCACTCGCTCGCTACTCACGCGGCGATTTAATCGCCATGAACCTACCTGAGACCCAAAATGAACTCTTTGAGGAATTTTTGTGATCTAGGACATGCGAGTGTGGAATGTCCTAATGTTCGGATTGAGTTTCCGGAGGACTTGCAAGCTCTTTGCTGGGAATCTAGCATCGTTAATGCTCAAATCAAGGTTCTCCTGTTGCCTGGATACAGTTAATCAGGAAATGCGTGGGTTTAACCGCTAGGGAATGACAGGGTAATCTTTGGAGCGAGGAGACAAAGTAATGAAACCTTCAGGACATCATTGTGTCCGGACAGTGCGTGCGCATGTGTCCTAGGACCGATCATTCACTGACGGCGAGCTGTTTCTTTCGCATCATATAAACACGGGGTCTACACTGGCTGCGGCTGGAAAAACGGATTCAGTTTAATATGCATCCTCGTTTGCAGGTGCGTTCTGGACAAGACCGCTATGCCAAGCTATCTCTGTGACCTCTTGAAAGAGCACCATCCACAGCGCTGCCTCCGATCGTCCAAAAAGTAGCTGCCTGCCCGCCCTCCGAGCAGGTGCTGGACCATGGGAGACAGGACGTCTCAGTGCTCAGCACCGAGACTGTGGAATGGTCTTCCGCTTGACATCCCACAGTCAGAATATCTCTATGCATCCAAGAAGAAACTGAAGCTTTTTTCTTATCTCAGTGACTTTGTGCAGCGCCTTAGAGCAGTGTTATGAAATTGGCGCTATGTAAATCTATCAGCATACACGCATACTACTTAGTCATTCAGATCATGAACATAAGTCTATACCACAAGCTGCCAAACGAGAGATGCAGACGTGGATCTCAAAGAGGGAAATACTGAAAAGGAGGACGACACTATTCTAGGCTGGACAGGACATCCTCGTAGAACCAATGGAGTCCACATACGAGAGAGCAATATTACCTGTACCCCCAAAACAAGTTTTCCTTATGGCAGTGTGGTACGGTACATCAACAAGGCATGGATGTCGTCCAAGATATTACAGTTCAAAAGCCATATAACAGAACGGAAGGCGAGCAAGGTGCTTTAGCATGACCGTCTGACCAAAAAAATATGGATTTCAGTTCCAGCCGAAATTAATGAACGAAATAAATGGCATGTATAATGCTTGCAAAAGATTAACTGCAAACGTGCGCAATACACAGCAATGTTTGCAGTAATCTATGTCTACTTTGCATCGATTTTCATACTTAATAATAATAATAATAATAATAATAATAATAATAATAATAATAATAATAATAATTATGATGAGTATTTATATAGCGCTTTCCGTGCACAAAACGCTTTACAAAGTTTAAAAAGAACATAGCCACACAAGCAAACAGCAAACAACTATAGCAACACAAAAAACATATATGCAAAAACTGAAAAAAGCAACAGAAACATAGAAAGGAACATAAGCACACAAGCAAATAAGGCAAAAGCAGCCATCAGATATCAACCATGCAAGCAAGCAAGCAAGCAAACAACTATAGCAGCGAAAAAACCGGAAACAAAAAGCTTCATGCAAGCATAGAAGCAGACAACCACTGCAACATAGAAAAAGAACACAAAAACATACAAACAAGCAAGCAGATTAAAGTAATACATACTGACGAGAAAGACTAGACAGGAGGCACACTTGATCAAAAAAATACCACAAGTGTAAAAATTACTGATGCAGAGGTTTTTCAAAGTGTTGTGTGAAAAAGAGAGTTTGGAGGTTAGATTTAAAGGAATCGAGATCTTCGAAATGTCGGGTTGAGCGGGAGAGAGAGTTCCATGCGACGGCAGCAGAGTGAGAAAAAGCTCTTTCACCGTGCTGATCGCGAGTGTAGAGTTTGATATTTAAAAAAATTTAGTATCAGAGGATGAGCGGAGTGTTCTTGCGAGGGTGTATAATTCGAATGGTTGTGAGAGATATAGCCGGTGATGATTCTGAAACAGAGGCAGCAGCACTTGTATTGGAACCTCAGGTCTACAGGGAGCCAATGCAATTTCTTCAACATGGGGGAACAAGACTGGGTTCGTGGGGCTTCGCAGACAAGACGGGCAGCAGATTTTTAACCCGTTGAAGCGGAAGAGTTGTAGATTTGGATCAGCTAATTAGAATCGAGTTGCCATAGTCCAGCCTAGAAAGTATGTATGAAGTAACTAGTGTTTTTGTGGCGTCTTCTGTGAGATAGGGGCGAATGGAACCTATTATTTTTTATTCTAAGTAAGCGGCCAGGCAGACTTTTACCCTGTGCATAAACTTTGGCAAGCGCTTTTTTACCTTCAAGAAGCTAAAAATAAAAATTTTATCGCGTAATTTTATCACTATCGATGACTCTTGGGTCGAAATAAGGAGAACAATCTTTAAGCTCTTTGATTTTCTAACGCACTTCTTTATCTAGAGCACAAAGTTGTTTTCAAATCATAGTTCCCGAAACGGGAGCAGTTTTCATCGCCACAAAGCCATAATGTTTTTGCGTGGACGATAAGCAGTGAGGTTTCCATCGTCCGACAAAATGTGTGTCGACAGCTTTTCTAGGCCCAGTCTTTCCTTCCTCTCCTCCCCCCTTCACCCCTCAGTCCCTTCCCCTTCCTCCTCTCCTCCCCCCCCCCCCCCCCCCCCCGTTCTCATCATCTATGCCACCCTCCAACTCTCTGCTTGGTACACAGCCTCACACAAGATGGCGTAGGACTACTCTGCTGATAATCTTCACCTTTGTCGCTGACTCTTTGTCCTCCTCCTTCTCATCATCATCATCATCATCATCATCATCATCATCATCATCATCATCATCATCATCATCATCATCATCATCATCATCATCATCATCATCATCATCATCATCATCATCATCATCGTCGTCGTCGTCGTCGTCGTCGTCATCATCTTCATCAGTATATCATCATCATAGTTATCATCATAGTTATCATCGTCGTCGTCGTCGCCATCATCATTGTCGTCGACATCATCATCATCACCACTGATATTATAACAAAAATTATCCTCCTCCTCCTCCTCCTCCTCCT
>JAWQFJ010002091.1:17500-22220 GCA_034096865.1 Theodoxus fluviatilis
CAGACACCACCCATTCACACACATCATTTGTCTCTCAGCTTGCAGTTACACGCATTGTCCAAGGAAGACATCATTATCCCATATAGCCTCCACCGTCCCAAACCCCTGGGTCTTACGCTGTGCTTTGTCCCACACACACACGTCTTTGTCCCTTTTGCTCTCCTCTGTTCCAAACACCATTCATTCACACTTCATTGCCTATAGCTCGCACTGTCGTAAGCTTCGTCCCAGGAAGACCGCGTTGTCCCACACAACTTCCACCGTCCCAAACACCATCGTCTCCCGTTCTTCCTTGTCCCATACACCCTTGCCTGTCCCCTACACTCCTTTCTGTCCCAAACACCACACTTGACAGTCCCACAGCTCGAATTGTCGCATGCATTGTCTCAGGATGGCTGCATCGTCTCACATAGCAGCAGTCACCGTCCCAAATACCATTTACTGTCTCACGCTCTGCCTTGTCCCACACACCCTGCTTGGCAGGGAGTGGGATGTCTGGCAGCCCAGGGTGCAGACTGAGCAGAACACGGTAATTGGTGTCTGGCCTGCAAGCAGCCCTTTCATTATAGGTGGCGACACCGCGCCATTCCCGACAAGCCTTGGACTCGGAAGCGGATTATGCGCATGCCTGGGCGGAAATGACGTGCCCGATTGTCAGGTGGCGGCTTCTTCGGCAGTTATCTTTCCTTGGACAAAAGTTCACGGCGGACTTGCAGGAGGAGGAGGATCTGTTTTGGGCTGGTGTTGTCGATGATGATGGAGATTGTGTCATGTAACTCCGGCGCTTCTTGCCCGAGACAAATTGGCGTTGAGTAGCGGCGTCGTGACGCATTAGGTACGGGGGGCCGTCTCACAATGGGAATGGCGATCGCTATCACACCTTCACATGCTACTGCTCGCGTCTGCTTTCGGAGCTGTCACGGCGTCGGATGCACCAGGAACACCAGAACATAACCTGATCCAGCGATGTTTTCTTTAAAGTGGATTTAAAGGTACATTTATTGTTTCTGTGTAACTGTTAAATCGGCTCCTTTAACCAAGAGTTTGGCACAAAATGTCGAGAATAAAAAACCAACAAAAAAGGATTACAAGTCTACACATAAGCACATACATGTACACGTACATACATGCTTGCACACACGCACGCAAGTAGGCGTGCACAGCTGCTGTATTGATTTTGGTTTCGGAAGCGCATATAGTGTTTTGATGCGATGACAAAATCATTACCATGATCAGTGTGACGGAAAGAATCTAGAATTAGAAATGAGTAGAAATTTCACATGAGAAGAGAGAGAGAGAGAGAGAGAGAGAGAGAGAGAGAGAGAGAGAGAGACGCACACAGATCACATATTCAGACACAAAAACACATTCATAAATGTACAGATGGACCGAAGAACGGAAAGATCATTGGATGGACAGACGACACAGCAACATGCACAGAAAGACAATCACACAGAGAAACACACACACACACACACACAGACACACACACTCACACACACATACACACACAAAACACACACACAAACACAGACACTAACACACACACACACACACACACACACACACACACAGACACAAGCACACAGACACACACACACACAGACACTAACACACACACACAGACACACACAAACACACACACACACATACACACACACTAACACGCACACACACACACACTAAAACACACACACACACACACACACACACTAACACACACACACTCACACACACACACACACACAAACTAACACATACACACACACACACTAACACACGCACACAGACACTAACACACACACACAGACACTAACACACACACTAACACACACACATACACACACACACTAACACACACACACACACACACTAAAACACACACACTAAAACACACACACACACACTAACACACACACACACACTCACACACACATACACACACACACACACACTAACACATACACACACATACACACACACACACACTAACACACTAACACACACACATACACACACACATACACACACACACATACACACACACACACTAACACACACACACACACTAACACACACACACACACACACTAACACACACACACACACACACTAACACACACACACCCATACACACACATACACACACACACACACACAAACACACACACACACTAACACACACACACATACACACACACACACACACACACACACTAACACATACACACACACACACACACAAACACACACACACACACACACACACACACACACTAACACACACACACACACACACACACACACACACACACACACAGACACAGAGAAGGAAGACGCCGAGGAGCCCGAGCCTAGGGCTCCAGCAAATCCGAGCAGGACAGCCGCTGGTGGAGTATCCACTCACTCCAGCACTCCAACCACCTGTGTATATCTTGGAAAGGAAGCGGGCGGCAACTTTGATATGGCGTTTTTATGGGGCAGAAGAAATGCGAGGGGGACGGAGGCAGTGACGGAGGGATCGACAGACAGTGCTGCAAGACGCTGGCAGTCCGCGACTCTGGAGGCGCGGTTTGCGACGCGCACCGATCCAGAGTTAGGACGCCGGCGTTTGCTTTCTGGACAGCTGACCTGTCACGGGGACCAGGTGCGATCCGTGCAGGTGTGTCCAGCGAGGAGTGACGTCATGCGGTGGAAGATACATGGGAAACGCGACACGTCGCCACAAAATGAGTCATCACTCCACTTGGACGATCTTTCATTAACGACAGAATCTGAGAGAGCTTTGGAGGCTCCTTCCAAAGATGAAAACTGCTTTTAAATCGGACCGACGGTTGGTGATTTACAGGTTGTCGAAGACGTTACTCCTCTAGAATCGACATTTTGAGAAAATGACATCGGGATGTTTGCAAAGTTCTTCACAAGATACAAACATCGGCCCCGTCAAATGTAGACACCACCTTTAGGGAATCGTTGCCTGTCACACGCTGACTGTGGATGACCATAGCCCTGTATCTGTAGTGTCATGTCCAGCAACAGTGCTAGCTAGCTTCTACAGCAAGGACGTCTGGTGGATGTGGTACGATCTATCACGAGAATGTTGGCAACACGAGGCATCAGAAACAGAGATGGTGAGGGATGACATTGTGGTGACAGAACTAAACAAGAAGGGCAAAGCCCACACGACTCACATGATGACAGGATGTGAAAAATGGCTGTTTTATACAACATTTACGGCCCCTGCGACCTTGACCTTGAAGCAAGGTCAAGTCACTATGTATGTTTTTTGACGCCTTGTCATCATACACCATCATGCCAAATTGGGTGTTGATAGACTTAATAGTCTCCGAGAAAAATCCAAAGTTAAAGTTTTTTACGGACGACAGGACGCCCGGACGGACGACACGGGTGACCTTGTATGAAAGTATAACATGTGTACTACAATGTTATGAAGTTTGGAAGAGTTATCTTCCATAGTTTAGGGTCAAGGTCACTTCAAAATATGTATACAATCCAACTTTAAAGACCTCCTGTGACCTTGACCTTGAAGCAAGGTCAACCAAACTGGTATCAAAAGATAGGGATTACTGTGCCCTATATACCATATATAGGTCAGGTATCCAATCTCAAAAACGTCAGAGAAAATTGGGAAAATGTGAAAAATGGCTGTTTTTTAGACAACATTTACGGCCCCTGCGACCTTGACCTTGAAGCAAAGTCAAGTCACTATGTATGTTTTTTACGCCTTGTCATCATACACCATCATGCCAAATTGGGTGTTGATAGACTTAACAGTCTCCGAGAAAAATCCAACGTTAAAGTTTTTTACGGACGAAAAGGGTGAGTACATAGACTCACTTTTGCTTCACATGTGAGTCAAAAAGTGGTGGTGCCTACGCTTTTGCTTGAGATGCATGTAGTTCTCAGGCAGGCATCTTTAAGCAAAGCCTAAGATCATATTTAAAGAAATACGATTGTGAAGTGAAGGAAAGGTATAGGAAGCTAATTTTTTTTTAAACCACGTCAGATATAGTGAGTAAATGATTCCAATAGATTAGTCGTTCCTTCTGGAGAGTAACAGTAAGCAATGATAATCACAAGTGTTCAACATGGAATGGAATATAATGCGAGAAAAGACCGCATCCGTAAACAGGTACATTCAGGGTTTTTTGTTACCCCAATAGTGCTATACTTCTCAATCATGCCCACTGTACCTCTTAAGAGTATTCTACGTAAAACTTTGGTAAAATCGGGTGTGAACTGCATTTTAGAGGCTTCTAATAATCAAAACGATTACAAAGACATCTACGAATTTGATTCCAGACTGGGCAAAATCTCACAATGTTCATTCTCTACATGCGGAAAGCTTACAGGGCAGTTGGACCCAGTGTTGGCTATGTGGTCTTCACCATGGGGAGGGGTGGATAAGATGTATGACAATTGGTGCCCTCCCCTTCTCGCACCTCCTTGTCCTGCCCGGCCCTCGACCCCCATCGCATCCTCCCCCCTCCCTCCCCCAAAACCCACCCTCACCCCCTCCCTCCCCGCCCCAGGGCACGGGCTGTCATACCTTATCCCTCCATCATCGTCATCGCTATCGTCGTCATCTCGTGCCGTCGTCGTCCTGTATCACCATCTCGTAAAGTTTGCCTTTCTTTCCTCTCCCCCGCCTCCCCCCCCCCCTTCCTTTTTCTTCCCTTCCCTGCCCTCCCTCTCCTCT
>JAWQFJ010002091.1:34742-37242 GCA_034096865.1 Theodoxus fluviatilis
AACAGTACTGTCTTCCATTTATTCCAATTTGGTTCAACAACAACAACAACAAATACGAGGTTGATATCTGCACGGACTCTCGTAACAACTAGCATTATTTCACTACAATCTCACTGGAGGGAGAAGAAAACGGTACTTAGGTGATGAGCAAGGTCTTTCTCATCCGGTAGGATCATTGAAACATGCATTGTTCCATGCACTGGAATTCCTTCCAGATTAATCGGGGACGTGAAGTTCTGAAACCACAGAACCTTCGAACACCAATGAGGTGTCTTGGGAACTCTGACCAATAGGGCCAACACTGTCTCCCCAAGGGAAACATAGAGGACAACATAGGTCAAATAGCTCAAGAAATTTATTTGTGTCGACGCACACCAATCCAAAAGACGAGGAACATTTTCATTGGAGAAAAGACAAGTCCACGACCCAAACAACCAATAGGAAGAGACATGATATATCATATGTGGGTTCCTTTTGAATGAGTGAACTAAAGAAAGAAAGAAAAACATGATTACTGAATGAAATAATGAATGAATGAATGAGTGGATGAACGAATAAATGAAAGAAAGAATGAATTAATGAACGGTTGAATGAATGAATGAACAAACGAATGAACGAACGAATGAATAAATGAATGAATAAACGAATGAATAAATGAACGAATGAATAAATGAATGAATGAATGAATGAATGAATGAACAAACGGATGAATAAATGAATGAATGAATGAATGGAGTCGATTTTACGACCCATGAGCCTTTCGAGGCAATTCAAGGTCATTGATAACACTTACTAGAGGTGACTCGAGCAAGAGCAAGGTGATTTACAACTTCCCTGGTTACTCTCCTCGTGAGAATCACAAAGGGAGACGCGATGGGTCTATTCTTGCCCAATCCACGGGTGTTTCTCTGTGAGAGTGCTCACTATGGTATTGAAGAAGGACAGTATATATATATATATATATATATATATATATATATATATATATATATATATATATATATAGAAAGATAACAGCAAAAGCCGAAGCAGGTAGAGATGTTAAGAACCTTTTTTATTCTTGAACTGTTTGTACACTTGAAAACGTCTCTGCTGTCCACCTGCCTTAATGAAATCATAGGGGATTTGCATAATCTCTCCTCTCTCTCTCTCTCTGTCTTTCTCTCTCTCTCTCTCTCTCTCTCTCTCTATATATATATATATATATATATATATATATATATATATATATATATATATATATATATATATATGTCTGTCTGTCTGTCTTTGTGACAAATGGAAAATCAATTAGTTTTTAAATTAAAATATTTGTTTTTGAATTTGTACATTGTGTTGTCTGCTTAGTATGGTCTGGTTTAGTTTGGCAGACCACGTGCTGTTTGTCTGCATTGGTACGTCAAGTGACGTCAGGCTGATTTAGCCAACGTAATTAAATTTGTATTTGCATTGGAGATCAGTGTCTATTTGTGCTGTGGTGAAATGCACCTCGTGAGATGAAGAGCTACATCGTACCTTCATCGGTAAAGCTGTATTGTACAGGTATTGTGCATATTTTGTTCTTTCTATTGATGTGAGCAATGATTGATGTGTTCATAATATTATAGCAATTTATAAAACTGATGGTATTGAAAGACAGACGATTTTGTGGAAATCAGTGATTCAACGGCTCATGTCAACCGTTATCATGAAATATGATCTATGCTGTGTTTTCTAGCTGTTCAGTATTTGGGGCTGAATGCATATTGTCATAGCATAGACATAATAGGGGAATGAATGTGAAAATTGTTGAGTGAAAGTGAATTTAGAATTTATAAGAAAAATGTGTGAATAGTATCACTAAGAATGAGTGGCTATCAAACAAGGAGGATTCAGAGAGGAAAGAGAAGGAAGAATGGATGTGATTATGAGTGTCTTATGATGTGAAACTTTTTGTGCAGCTGCCAGGCTGGAGATATAGCCTGAATTAAAGACACTCCCATCTTCATCTTCTGAAGAGTGGTACCAGTGCAGGACCTGTCGCCAGGGTCTTAAGTGACCTCCTCGTCAAACCGTCACCGCGGAAAGCGCCGGCAGAGATGGGGACGACAGCAAACCCACTGAAGTCGGTAAAAGTGCTGGACCTATCGGGACGATAGTGAACCCACTGAAGAACGACATGGACTAAGGTCGGAAGTAATATGTTGTTTACACAATGACTGAAAAATGAAACTGGGAGACTGGAGTGGAGACTGATGAGCAGTCACAGGATGGATTGATGACCGCTCCTTTATTTATTAGAGACTCGACGTCTGGAAATTAGGAGACTGTGACAGACTTCATTTATACTATTGCCTGATTGGATTTGTGTATGTGTGTGCAATTATTAAAGGGACAAGGGCAAAGAAAATCAAATTGGTGTGTCATCTTTGTGCCTGTCTGATTGCAGCTGAATGATGTGAGTGTGTAAAATAGAATTTATAGTAAACAGAGAAAGAACACGCTCCATTCTAAAAAGGAG
>JAWQFJ010002091.1:39742-49742 GCA_034096865.1 Theodoxus fluviatilis
AGATCTTTTGAGTGACAGGGGGGTACTACGTCACTCGAGGGGGCCTGAGGGGTCGCTTGAGGGGTGCGTTGGAATGCTACGGGGTTCACACGTTGTACAGCACGGTTCTAAAGCCCGCGAAAGTTTATTGAACAATGATTGGGGGAAAATTAAGGAGTGGGAAAATACTTAGCACTGATTGGAAGTTGATCACGTGAGAGGGTCAACGCCGGAGTCTGATAGCGTTTGTCTGGGCAGTCAGAGCCATCGGGTCGGATGGGTCGGTTTGGCGGAGCGAGGGCTCCGCCGATCAGAAGGTTGTGGTGAGCAATCGGCGCTACCCAATCTTGGAGCCGCATAGTGGCGGGCAAAAGCGGTTGGCTTTGCCGAAAGATTCTCTCTGCCGGTGACTTTGTGTCAGTACGCGAGAGTGTGGAAAATTCTCTCTGCCGGTGACTTCATGTCAGTACGCGAGAGTGTGGAAAATTCTCTCTGCCGGTGACTTCGTGTCAGTACGCGAGAGTATGGAAAATTCTCTCTGCCGGTGACTTCGTGTCAGTACACGAGAGTGTGGAAAATTCTCTCTGCTGGTGACTTCGTGTCAGTACGCGAGAGTGTGGAAAATTCTCTCTGCCGGTGACTTCGTGTCAGTACGCGAGAGTGTGGAAAATTCTCTCTGCTGGTGACTTCGTGTCAGTACGCGAGAGTGTGGAAAAATCTCTCTGCTGGTGACTTCGAGTCAGTACGCGAGAGTGTGGAAAAATCTCTCTGCTGGTGACTTTGAGTCAGTACGCGAGAGTGTGGGGAGAGCCTTCAGTGGATGGGGCGAAGTTTCTTGGATGTTACCACCGCCTGACAGATGTTCTTGAGGCTACTAACGGTTACTGCAGCTACCACTGCTGCTACTTCTGGTAATACCCTACAGTATCGTCGTATCGTGTCTGTACTGACGAACCTCGCTCGTTCTACGAGTACACCATCGTTTCTGTGGACGCTACGCTGACACGGGTCTGCGTGAGGATGGGAGGACGACGCTGCGAGGCACACGGAGTGTCTCATCTTCAACTGTTATGGGGACAGTTGTGCAAGTACAATCTTTATTAGTAGCTTCGGGAGCTACAATTTCGTTGAGACTAGCATGTGTGCTAAATAGTGGGGAGTCTAATGAAATACACCAACTGACAGGTGTGAAGTCCACAGGCGTGGCCTAATCGTCGAGTGGTGTGACTGATTAGGGGCAGAGAGGTCGGGGAACGCTAGCGTATGCATTCGCGTGAGGCGGTGCACGATGCAGCCTTTTGTTATAGAGACATATAACGAGTTGGGTGCGAGTGATGAAGTGATTCTCATGCAGGATGAAGTTACTCGCATTCGGACTGATGACCGGAGTAAACTCCACTGGTTAGGAAGGGACTTTGAGATTTATTGTCTGGGTTAGCGAGCGCTGTCGCCACGACAACGGAACCCCGGGAGACGAAATTCTTCACCGCTACTGGGAACCTTCAGAGAGGAACTGTTCTTCTGACATTGTCTAGGCACGGGCTTAGGACAATTTCTTCTTTCAACAGACTGAAAGAGTGGGAAGGGGTAGTGGTCGCGTGGGATTTCTTTGTGAGGTTTGGTTGGGATGTGTTTGGTTTTCGTCTGTGTAGTTCTGACTGTGTGAGTCGGGTAAGACTACGTTAGGATTGGAATCTTCTGGACTGCGGAGAGTCTGGATGGCGAAAGGGGTAAGCAAAAACCTTTTATTCTTTCTTCGCCTGGTTATCGACAACGGTTATTGCTCGCGGGAGCTGTGTTTGATGCGATTTGTCGAGCGAGAAAGAGACGCGTGAGAGCGGTTTGCACGCATGGCTGGATTCGTCTGTTTACCTTTCCTCAGCGAGTGTTGGGCGGAAACACGTCATCACGAGGGGAAGGGGGTGGAGCTAAGGGAGTCTGGGGCTTCATTGATATGCAGCTACGGAGGGTGTTGTTGCATGGCTGAGTCAATTGTAATTTTGACTGCAGGATACTGATTGAGTTTTGGGATAATCTTCTAAGGGAGGTTGTGTTTTGATGTTGAGGTTTTAAGTGAAGTTAAAGGCTTTTCTATTTAACAAAGGGTTTTGTTAAATAGTTTGGGAAGAAGTTTAGAGACTGGTTGTGGGTTGGAGTGTGGTTGTAACTTCGTTGTCATTTTTTTAGAGTGACAGATTTTTATCTCTGTGTGAGATTCCTCTCGTTCCTATAGCGGTTATTAGGACGAGTAGTTGGAATGAGTGTTTTGCGCCTGAACTGCATAATAATTTATTCCAGTTTCTGGTATTTTGGTGAGGGAGAGAGGGAAGAGGTTTTCCCTTTACCACAGGGTAACGTGGGTGCACTTGCCTGTGTGTAAATTGATTCCAAGTTTTGGTGTGCCTGGAATCACCTTGCCAGAGTGAACTGAATATGTTGTTGTTAATTTTGTTGTCATCTTATTGTTGAATAAACTTTGATTTGTTTATTTATTCCTGATTCAGTGGTCCTTTTCACGTGTTTGTTAAACATTGCTTGACTGTTTGTGGTGTCCCCCCAAGGAGTGGTGGTCGAGTTTAGTTTGTAAACTCTGTTAGGCTAATTGTCTCTCCCCTCTTGGACGACTACGTCGTTCCTCGAGGGTGAGTCTTCACTGATTAGCTAACAATACGCGACAAGGACAGTTACTTGTTTTATAGCATTGTACGTGTTGGTGCTCTCAACCTGCGTTTTAAAGTCGCGGCTCCCTGACAAGAACCTCCATGATTTGTCAGCGCGGATGTTTCTGTCAGGTGATATTTCCAGAAAACCTGGTCCCGGTTCCGGAGACAACTTCCACTTCCAACCCTTGAGCGCACCTCCTGGCTGGGCCACTGAAACGACAGTGCATATTGAGCTAGATATCCTGTACGACCAGCTTAGGCACGCACAGTATCTTTCAACGTGGACCTTAGGTCTTGTGCAAAGAATGTGATCAACGATACATGAAAACGAGAGACAATGGTAGGCCCACTGCAACAGTCTAGAATATGGCGTCTTGCAGCATGGTACTTTCGTTCTGAGAAACCAAATTAACTTTATGCAGTGGGAGGTCCAACGATTAATCCCCAATGCCAAGATGCACGAACCGAGACACCTCCCAGAAAACGCTAGTACCCCTGGTAGTGACAACCCTGAATGCGGAGGGCGCTATGTTGATTATCGGAAAGGCAGGACTGACCGTAGGGTGCAAAACAAAGACCTGCATACCAGCCGGAGACGGGTCGGTAGGGGACGGAGAACTCTTGTGGAGGTGCCCTTAACTGGTGATTTTACTTAGAATAAGCATGGAGAAACATTCGACACAGGAGCCAACGTCGAACACGACCCAAGTCCGACTGGCGATACCAGGTGTTCACGGCAGAGGGAAGCTCCATCGGCGGCTCCCGACACTGCTACTTCCTAAACTCAAGATCGCCCGACCCAATTCCAGTGCTTGACCACAGCCCGCTTGATGAGTGTGCCCTGTCGACGCCAGTGTGCTGTGCACGAGCGGACAGTGGGAACAGCAACCCAACGGACGAGCATGTGCGTGTGCATGTCTCCCAGCATAAGAGATCCAAAACCGCTGGCAACAGGATGCAGAGCACAATGCTTGAGTGGCTCAACAGGACCAGAAAGCACGCAGGCTCCAATGACGAAAGGAGGGGCATCGCTCAACGGAGGCGCTGCCTCAGCGAGGAGAGGGAAAACCGAGCGGCAGTGGTGAGACCTGTGGAGGGAACGTTTTCCGTCGATTCCACGAATACGAACACAGATCCTGGTCCGGCGAGCAATCATTGTGTTCGGCTACAGACGGGTGTGTATAATGGCAGGCTGCGGAGTCCAGGGGATACACGGAGCTCAGTACAGGAGTGGCTGAGAACTGAGGAGACTGCCTCAGTCTCCGCCGGCTGTGAAGGGAGAGACGTGGCAGATGCCCTAGAGCCAGGGGTGAGTGACATCACCGCAAATCGTCTGTTTGCGGTGGTAGCATACATGTTGAAGTAGCCTGTGGTGACTCGCAGACACTGCTGAGTGTGTGGCACGGCAGATTAAGGAGTGTAGCGGAGACCTGCCCATCCCGCAGTGTTGCCAGCGACTTCTTTGAGGATTCTTCAGAGCTCTCCTGACATCCCTGCCGACGGCCTGTCTTAACATGTGGTGCAGACGGGCAACAACGCAGAGGTTCGCAAACTAAAAGTGATTTTAACAGAACTCCATTTTCTAGAATCAAGATATTGTGCTGCAACATCGAGGGATTTATCAAGAATTAATGAACCAGGTTTTTAAAACTACGTTACCCCGTTTGATGTGTTCTGCTTTGTAGAAACATTTACAGCAGAAAACTTCGATTTTACAACACAATTTGATGATTACTTTGTCTTCCATTCTCCAGCCATCAAACATTCCCACCATGGCAGGAGATCTGGAGGTGCTTTGATTTTGGTGAAAAAGTCTACCATACGAGTATCAGAGCTCAAATGTTCCCACGACATTATGATAATTTCGAGAATTAAGTGTGGCAATAGAGACCTGATCATAATTTGTGTGTACATTCCTTCAAGAGATTCTTCTTACTACAAAGATGTACAAATTGTTACATGCATTATAGTCATGCTTGAAGATGAGCTCTTACGAATACAAGGACTTTCCCCCCCCCCCCCCCCCCCGTGCATCAGTGTTAATATGTGGTGACCTGAACGCCCGAACTCGCTGCTGGAATGTGCACAGTGACTCGGAGGATGAAGATGATGGGTGAGTCCCGGATAATTGCTTATGTTCAGAGATAACTAACACCCGCCAATCCCAGGACTCAAGCACGAATGAGTTTGGACGAGTTCTGATTATTTGTGTAAAGTGCATCATCTGTGTATTTTAAATGGAAGTGTCTGGCGACAAAGTAGGCCGTTGTGACGAGATCACCCCCCCCCCCCCCCCTTTGTACCTACTAACCTGTGGTATGCAAATTAGTGTTGCCGCCAACCATGTTAAAAATAGTAACGTTTAGAGTGTGTTGCGGCTCACCAGCCATGGTTTCTACTGTGTGTTCGAGGGTTGAGTTAAAAATTGGTCCAGTGTCTCTCTACGCGGTTCATAAGAGGCGAGGGACTAAAGACACCGTAACGTGCCTTACGTTTACTGTGAACCGTTTTGGTGATTTTTGTGCTTGATGACCTTGCGTGACCTAAGGAGGTTGTTGAGTCGTGGGACGCCATCCATCTATCCAATCATGGCAAGCCTCGTATACGCTTGATGCTAATGTGGAATGGAGACGTGTGATTGGCCCCATTTTTACACGTGACTGAGGAATTTTTGTGATTGACCCTATTTTCACATGAGACTGAGGAATTATTGCTGTAGGTATAAAAACTCCGACCTTCAGTGGCAGCGGGCGCAAAATACAATCAACCACGGGAGACCATCGCGCCGTGTGAAGTGCCGGCTTTCTCCGCGTCACGCCGTTTTGAAGACTGGGCGTCTCTTTGCTTCCCCTCGCCGTTTGGGGCCTGCGTTCGAGGTTACAAAGTCTCCGCTCCAAGCCAAGAACAGGCTTTTTACCGCTCCATGCTGTGC
The DNA here is from genome assembly GCA_034096865.1 of Theodoxus fluviatilis. Classification (NCBI taxonomy): domain Eukaryota; kingdom Metazoa; phylum Mollusca; class Gastropoda; order Cycloneritida; family Neritidae; genus Theodoxus; species Theodoxus fluviatilis. Next base: position 45,317 of record JAWQFJ010002091.1, read on the forward strand.
AAGCATCTCCACTCCAGGCCATCTGGGGAGCAAGTCGTCTCTCTGCCCCCACAAGTGCAAGTTGTCTCTCTGCCCCCACAAGTGCAAGTCGTCTCTCTGCCCCCACAAGTACAAGTTCTCTCATCGCCCCCACAAGTGCAAGTTTCTACCTTCCAGGCTCAAGCAGAGTCGTCGCGCTTGCCTGCGTTGGAGGCCACGAGGCGTCTCTCTATGCCTGCACGTCGACAGGGCGGTAACGCACGTTTCGTCGCTTGTGCCCCTGTTTGTCCCCCTGTTGCCTTTCTCCCACCCCCTATCTCCCTCGCCTGCATCTCTAAAGCCGCTGCTGCAGTCGTCCCGAAGGTAGGAACCTTTGTGTAAATGGAATTAACGTTAACACGAATTGGCCACCTCGCTTTAGGATTACTACATGTTTCGTCGGACACAGCCTACAATTCAGTTAAGTACAATTTTAATTGGTTGGCAAGCCACAACTATTTACTCCACAGTGGTTTATTCCATTGAAGATTGAATAGAGATATTGCTTATTGATTATCATTACTAACATTTAAATATCCATGTTCTTTGTTGTTAGAAGAAATTAAAGTGATTTGATTTTGACCTTTGTCCTCACCATCTTTTGTCGTGTTCCATCTTTGATAGAACGAATGTGTGAGATAGTGTTATGAGTTTGAATCTGTGTGTATATTCCCCAAGACCTTATTCAGAAAACGAGCCAAGTTGAACTTCGTAACACCATCGTACGTAACTTTCCCAGCACGGGGACAATGTCATTGACTATGGTTTAATATTTATGAGTAATTTTAACCTTGCACTTGATTTTAGAGTAGGAGGACACTTTTTTCTAGCCACATGCCTCTTGAGATCGGTATTGAAACGAAAGTGTACCATCAGAATCAGTCAATCTTTTGGGGGGAGAAGATATATAAATTTATATGGGATGCCGAAAAACCTGAAGCAGTAACAACTAATATAACGACACCTGAATTAAGGGCACATATTAACAAAGCTCGCCAATTGTTAAATGTTGACATCGATGATGCCCTTGATTTTCTGAGGCAGCTTATGTTATATAATGGTCATTGTATGTACCGTACAATCAGAGTAGGATTGTCCACGGTAAAAAGCTCATCAAAATGGTTTGACATCGAATGTAAATGTGCGAAACAAAATGCCAGAGAAGCACTACGTATTTTTCAAAAGTCCCAAGCTGCTATAAAGAGAATTATGTACGGGTCAGAAAGAAATACAAACGATTTATAAGCCTTAAAAAATCCGATTACTACAAACCATCATGCCAAACCCTCACGGAGAATATCAATAACCCCTGCAAGTTCTGGCAATTGTTTAGACATGCTACAAGCAGGGCAACAAAGCAAATTGGTGTACACCTAGGAGATTGGCAAGCATATTTTCAAGATCTCCTGAGTGAAAATGCGTATGCTGATGAAATGTGTGAGGAGGGCAGTGATAGCGTAAATAATGAACTTGACGCTCCCATCAGAGAAGAAGTTAATTGGCATTAGCAAAGCTTAGCTCAAAGAAGGCACCAGGTATTGATGAAATCCCAGGGTCTGAAACTAGGTGGATCTGTAACTCATTGTCTTACGGAACTGTTTAATTGTCTGTACTAAAAGCAATACTTCCCTCGCAGCTGGACACAATCCATAAATACCTAATATATAAAACAGGAGACAGATCTAACCGTAAAAACTACAGAGGAATATCCCTTTTAGGTACGTTAAACAAACTCTTCATGTCCATCCTGACAAATCGATTAAGATATTGGGCCGAAGAAGAAAATAAGTTTGGTTTTGAACAGGCCGGTTTCCGGGTCGATCACTCTACGATCGACCACGTTTTCACATTGTACTCGAAGGCGGCGAAACGTGTGCATGTTGGAGGCCGGGGAAAACTCTACGCTGCCTTTGTGGATTACCGGAAGGCATTCGATTCTGTGAATCATTCATGCTTGTGGAATGTGCTGGGGAAATTAGATTTGTCTTAAAAAAAAGTTAATATGCTGAAAGCTGTCTACGCACAGGTTACTGCTAGTGTGAGATGGAAAGGTGTCCTGTCAGATCCATTTGTCGGTTCAGTCGGCGTGAGACAAGGTGCCGTCGAGTCTCCCATAATTTTGCCTCTATATTTCTTGTATTGCTGATTACGCAAGCGACCATGGTCGTCACGGTGTACAGTTGCTACCAGGAATGAAGGAAATTGTATCACTTTTGTTTGCTGATGATGTTGTATTACTGTCAACTACACCAACCGCATTACAACGCCATTTAGATAACTTGAGCAATATATATAAAAGACTTGGTCTGACGGTGAATACAGAGAAGACAAAGGTGATGGTTTTCTGAAGAGGAAGATTCTTAAGCAGGGGAGAAAGATGGGTCTTGAATAATAATATTTTAGAGGTAGTCAACAGCTACAAATACCTGGGTTTCCTATTGACTACCAGATTTTCAATTAGCATTGCTCTTGATAGCCAGTTAGTAAAAGCAAAACAGAATATTTTCCAGTTGCTTAAAACCATGTGAAACTTGCATGCAATGAACCCCAAAGTATTTTTCAAAATGTTTGATGCCCAGGTACAACCAGTTTTCCTGTACGATTCGGAGCTTTGGGGCACACATAGAAGAGCAAATGTAGAAAAGACACTTTTGTTTGCACGCAAGCGCTTCCTGAGTATAGACATTAAGTCCCCCAATAGCATGTACTATGGAGAATTAGGACGATACCCTTTGTTTATCAATAGCACAGTTAGAGAAGTTAAATACTGGATGAGACTTTGTAAAATGTCAAAAAGTAGACTCTCAAAACAGGCTTTCATAATGATGTCAAAAATCAATTTGCCTGAAGGGAAGAACTTAGTACGATCAATTGAAAAAACATTATCAAATCTTGGATTTGCATATATATAGCAGAAAGGGGGAACTGTGCATGAAAAGACGTGTTTGCGTTCTCTAAAGCAACGTTTACGTGACTGCTATCAACAAGAATGGTATGAAAAACTCGGCAATAGTGAGAGATTTACCCTCTACTGTTCTTTCAAATCCCTACTGCACTGTGAAAGTTATCTTAGTGACATTAACATTAAAAATTCAGGGATGCTTTTGTACGCTTCCGATTGGGTAGCAATGGTCTCAGAGTAAACGTGAGGTCAAGGGTTGAAAATGTAGACTTGCATTGTCCATTTTGTGAGGAGGATGAAACTAAGACTCATTTTTTACTTGAATGAATGCATATAATGATTTTAGAGAAAAGTATAGTTCAAGACATGTGTCCAAACGCGGGTATGCTTGCGTGTCCAGTTTAATTGCAGGCCGCGAAATACGAAAAACGAGAGATATCGCAATGTTTGTATTTTATGCTTTTAAACGTCGAGCAAAGAAAATATTGCATATATAAAGAATGAATGTGTCTGTCTAATGAACATTGCAGTTTCGCGCTTGTGAAAGCATAAAACACTTCATTCATTCTTGAAAAAATTAATTGGAAAATTTCTTTAACTGTACATATAATCCACCAGTGTAGTCATCGAGACTTGACATGCAGGGTGTCATTCCAGTAATGAGTAGTGAGCACTCTTCACTACTTTTAGGTCTTGAATTTTGTTTGTAAATGCATTTTTTGTATAGTTATTCATAGCTATACTGTTTTAAAGTTTGAAAATATATGTTAACATCAGATGGGTCGTCGGCCGAATAAAAATCAATCAATCAATCAATCAATCAATCAATCTCTCTCTCTCTCTCTCTCTCTCTCTCTCTCTCTCTCTCTCTCTCTCTCTCTCCCTCTGCGCGCGCGTGTGTAAACGTGTTTAACCGCGTGTGTGTGTGTGTGCGTGATTGTGCGCGCACATGTGTAACCGTGTTTCTCCTTCCCTTACTCTTGATCAGGATTCAAAACCTCTGAGCACTCAGCAACAAACTACGCGTTTTTCAGCGAGTGTGACAGGTATGTGCAGATGCTGTGGCAACGAGAAGGGCATAGATACGAGAAACAGGACTATATCTCGTTCTAATAATGCACGTTCATTGACAGACTATTCATATTTGATGACGGAAAAATGATCGGAAAGCCTATGCAGTAGCTATACATGAATTCACCCAGAGATTTTGTGGACCTTTCGTACAACATCGCTTCTACACGACCGCTGTGACGCTGATATATGGAGACACACGAACCAAAAACAAGGGTACACGACAGAAGGATGATAACCTGCTTATCAAGAAAATGGAGACGCCCCCGTAGTAAATGCCTCATGGTTGTTCAGTAGGCCTGATACCATACTTCAGTGTCGTGTCATCATCGCTGACTGTCTCTAGCCATGTCTCTCTATCAGATGAGGGACGCCAACGAGACTTTTCCGCTGTTTCCAGACCGTTCGTCAGGCAGGGCAGACTACGTTCCCGGG
>JAWQFJ010002091.1:54742-62242 GCA_034096865.1 Theodoxus fluviatilis
ACACACACACACACACACAAACACCGGCCACCTCCTCAATCTCTGTGAGTCTGCATCGTGCATGGAGCACATCTCGCTGGAGAGAGGGTCTGCGGTTTAAGCCGATGTCGACTTGACGCCGCGACACGAAATTACGTTATTGTGTAACTGTCCCGCGCAGCCAGCCCACCTCATTCGCCCCACAATGACCAAACATCGCTCTCCTCCTCTTGCCCGACCTCGTCCCGGGAGATAAACTATGGCGGCAGAGGGGGAGAAAAGCCGGCACTGAAAGGCTGGCCTCTCGGGATGATTGGGGAAAACAGGACCGAGTTTCGCCAACTGCATCGATAACCCGTCATTAGCGTGAAGCTGCGGGTTTAGGGTGTCTCCTCTTCTAATCCCGACCCTCCCGCGCACTTTTCCCGCCCCCCGACCCCCCACCGTGGCCCCCGGCCCCGCCCCTGCCCCGCCCCCGGAGTAAGCAAGCCAGAGTCGCCAATTATCACCGCCCAGAGTCCAGGGGCAGTCTCAAAACATCACTTGTTGCGTCACAATTGAGAGGGGACGGAGTGCGCTGAGAGCCGCGAGAAGGTCTGTGTTGAGGTGCATTGAATGGCAAATAGCACGTGTGCGTTGCATCCTTTCTTACCTCCGAAAATTTCTGAATCTAAATGTCACCGTGAAAAAACCCCGCAATTATACAATATTTTTCTACTTGTACTTTCAAATTTGAGTGACGAGAAAGAGGAATGAATGAATTAATGACTGAATGTGTACGGTTTATCGGCCTTTGTAGGCTATGTAAAGCCATCGGTCACGCAAATCACAAGTGCTAGTTGAAGCAAGAGCAAATCAAGTCATTATTTTCAAAGTTATTTGCCTTTTACAAATCACGGAGAGAGGCGCGGTAGATCTGTTCTTACCCTCAGCCCGCAGGGAACGAAGAAAGAGAAGAAGAGGATGGACAGAAGCAGCAGCAACAACAGAAGTACAAACAACAGGAGGAATGGATTCCAATGGGAAACTAGGAAGGGCGAGCGGAGAAAGAGCAGGAGAAGAAGGAAAAGCAAAAGGAGGAGTAGGAGAGGGAAGAGGAGCAGGGGGAGAAGCAGGAAGAAAAACAGAAGGAAGAGGAGAAGCAGTAGGGTGAGGAGGAGGAGGAGGAGAAGCAGCAGGTGGAGGAGTTAAAACAACAGCAACACGCAAAACAGAAGGAGCAGCAGAAGCAGCAGTAGGGAGGCTAGCAACAGGCGAAAGCAGAGAGAGGAAAGGCGAAGTAAAGGAAGTGACGTCTGTGGCAGAAGCAAGAAGGGGCGGCGGTGGGAGCAGCTGTAGCAGCAGCAGCAGCAGAAGGGGGAGGAGGGGGAGGGGGAGGGGAAGGGGGGGGGGAGAAGGAAGAGGAGAGGAAGGGGGAAGGAGGAGGAGGGAGAGGAGGGGGAGGGGGAGTAAAGGAGTGAGGGTGTGAGTGAGTGAGTGAGGGAGGGAGGAAGGGAGGGAGGAGGAGGAGGGGGGGGAGAAGGAGGAGGGGGGGAGAGGAGGAGCAGGAGCAGGAGGAGGAGGAGGAGCAGCAGGAGGAGGAGGAGGAGGAGGAGGAGGAGGAGGAGAGGAAGAGCAGTAGGAAGGTCTTGCTTTACGTAACTGTAGTCCAATCACCAGTCTCTACCTTCACGACGAAGCTATCGCCAGCAGCCGAAGCACGTCGAACATCAAGCTTATTTAATCTTTATTCCGCCCCCTCCCTCTCCAAATGTCAGACGACAATAGCGCGGTGGGCAAGGGTTGAGAGGAGGGGGAGGTAGGGAAAGGGGAGGGCATGCCTGCGTGCTTTGGGCCTGCCTAGAGACACTGGGAGGTAGGTTGGCGAGAAGGGAGGGGAAAGAGGAGTAGGTGGGTGGGGGAACGGGACTTTCATGCCGCTGGGGAGAGGATGAGAGAGAGTGAGGGGAAGCAAGGATGGAGGGTAGAGATGTGGGGGAGAGAGACTGGAGGCGGAGGAAGGGACGAGGCAGTGGGTTTATTGCGTCCCCGTTAAGCCCTTAATCTGCCACTTGCGTCCCTACAGCTCGCCAGTAAAGCCGCGGGACTCCGGGTCGCTGACCCGCTGACTGCCTGGAGACGCTGTCGTCTGGACCAGACCTGGCGCCTTCCTGCAGCTGTAGGCGTTGACGTTGTCGCCCTCGATGGCAGGTTGAACGGTGTCGCCTTGTCCACGTCAAGGCTGCTGTCCAGGCGACCTCCACTAGGAAATGTCTACGACATTCGCAATCACTGACTTTTGCAGTCACTGGCATTCGCAGCCACTGACTTTTGCTGTCATTGACTTTTGTATCAGGAAGAATTCATGGGCTTGCTGTCGATATGGTAGACGTCATTATTGTAATGAGCGAGATTCGTGTGACCTTGTTGAGAGGAACGCGTTGGCGATCTACGCTTCCTTAATTTTGTATTGTCATCATTACACTCATAACTGATCATCGTCGCCATCGTCGTCATCGTCGTTATCCTCCTCCCCCTTCTCCTCCTCCTCCTCCTCCTCATCATCATCATCATCATCGTAATCGTCGTCGTCGTCGTCATCATTATCATCATCGTCATCGTCGTCAATCTCATCATCATCATCATCATCATCGTCATCATCATCATCATCATCATCATCATCATCATCATCATCATCATCATCATCATCATCACCTTCGTCGTCGTCGTATCAACGTGTTTGGATGTGTATATGCAATAAATGTTCCATATGTTCCGGCAATTGGAATATACATGTATATCAGCTGAGTCATGAACTAGTTCTCGTGTGTGTTGCCACGTGTAAGGCATTCTCCGCGCTTTTGCTCCAATGCCAGTTTCAAAACACGAGCAAAGGACCATCACCACACCACATCTTGCTAGCAACGCCAAGAAATTGACATATGAAAATCTGGTCGTCATTATCTCTTCTGGACACATCTCAGTACCCTGTACTTATTACATCTTTTGAGACGATTTGACGTGATGGAGAAGGACGGGGCTTTGTCAAAACTAACAGACGTAAGGGCCCAGAGCGTAAGTGCCGCGGACAAGGTTAGATTTGGATGGACTTGGGGGGTGAGTGGGTGATAGTTGATGGGGGTAGGGAGGGGGAGCTGGAGAAAGGGTGGCCATAAAAACACAGGGGTATGTCAGGACGACGCACCTGGCCTGGACAGCTGCGACGGTTGTCATGGAAACTCACACCTAGGGCGGGGTAGGGGGCCAGATAGGGGCATGCCTGGAAGAGCGGCGTGCCTGCGTAGCGGGGGGCCCCGGGCAAAACAAACCTGGAGGGGAGAGACCACCATGGGGGCCCAGAGGATCAAAGTATCGCCCGGGTTCTTCAGTCCCTCCCCCCACTCTCCGGAATCTGACCTAGGAGCGAGGTTGGGTGAGGAACAATATACAAGCCGCCATCACTCTCGCTCTTGCTACAGAGGTGCAAGAAGATGAAGAAGAACAGGAGGCGAAGAACGGTGGATGGTGGTTGGGTTACCTGGATGGTGGGGTGGAGATGGGGAAAGGATGGATGAGGGATGCGGCTGGAGAGAGCGAGAGGTGAAGAGAGATTCACACCTCGTAGTTCACGCTGCGAGGCTTGAGATTTTCTGGTGCAGGCAAGAGAGAGGAAAGATGGACAACTAGTTTCAGACTGCACCAGTGTAGATCGCTACAGAACAGTCATTCCCCTGTGGACTGGGGGTAAGAATAGAGCCCCCGCGTCTCCCTACGCGATTATGAAGAAGCGAATATCCAGGGAAGTCTAGATTTGACTTGCTCTTACTCTGACTAGTTTATGTGCTTTTTGTGATCAATGGTCTTGCATAGCCTACCAAGCCCGGTAAACCAAAACACTCCATTTTTCAACATCATAATGACATTCCTACCCTGACAAGTAAGAGACAGGGACAGATCCATGCTGTTTGATGTCATAGAAAGGCATGCATTGCAGATGGCCGACGTCCTATGGTAAATGTGAGATGAGAACATTTGAAAAAGCTTGTTTCTGCAAGGCAATTTGCCACAGGTCGTCACCAGAAGAACCTTTGCGACGAAAAAGACAGCGATTTCAGACCGCGAAAGCAGCATTGTACTTTGAACTCCTGTTCATTGGTCCACTTGATCCTTGTACATGACGACTTACACAGCCATCTTGGACGAACACAGTCGTGTAGTGGCACCATCTTCATTCCCACGAGAGCTTTCCTTCCCGATGTTGGCTCCAGGCCCCGACAAAGGTTAATCTCACAACTCTGTGCCTTTGCCGTCTCTACAGGTACCCAATTTTACTCATGCTTGAGGAAGAGCAGCGCGAGTATAGAGCCGGTGAGATATTTCTCGTTTGATTCCATCTCTAGTCCCATCCCCGCGGTAAATTTACTGCTCACGTCGAACATTTCCCGAGAAGGCGACATATTTAGGTTCGCTGCTCTGCCATGAAAGATCTTTCGCTCTCAGCCTCACGTTTTGCAAGATAGTTTTCACATCGCACCCATTCGTCATCCCACAGATAGCAGCATGCAATGCTACATACATATTCATATTTTGTAAGCAAAGGCAAGGCTGATGGCGAGGTTGATCATGTTGTCAACCTGGGTTTAGATATCGAAATACATCAGATATCTACGCCAAAGGTACAATCGCTTGCAAAGGAGAAAACAGAAAGCACGACAGGGGGTGAGGTTTGGGGTGAGGTGTGAAGTGGGGTGTAATTTCATAAAAAGACAGAGAAAGTGTGTGTGTTTAAGAGAGAGAGAGAGAGAGAGAGAGAGAGAGAGAGAGTGTGTGTGTGTGTGTGTGTGTGTGTGTGTGTTTAAGTGTGTTTTGAGTGTGTGCGTATGTGTGTGCGAATGTGTGTGTGTCTGTGTGTATGTGTGTGTAAGAAAGTAAGTACGTAAATGTGTGTGTGTGTGTGTGTGTGAGAGAGAGAGAGAGAGAGCGAGAGAGAGAGAGAGAGAGAGAGAGAGAGAGAGAGAGAGAGGAAGAGAAAATAGAGAGAGAAAAAAACACATACACAGGCACACACACACACACATGCACACACACACACACACAAACACACACACACGCGCGCGCGCGCGCTCGCGCACGCACACACAAACATACGTCCGTACGCCAGACGAAGTAATAGGTAATGTTCACGTGTAGAGTAGTTGTGAGTGGCAAACATCGAACTGAGAGGGGTGAACATTTTCATAATTATGTTGGGACCAAATTTCATCACTGCAGACACTAGAACTCGGTACTTGTTTGGTCTGCATAGTCCTCATATCGACCGCATTTCTGTCAAGTCTTCAAGAAGTTTCCGACAGACGATGCCAGTGGTTTACATTCATTAGCTTAACAAATGTGCGTATTCTATTATTCGACATCCAGAGTGCACAAATACAATAGGCATTAGTTGTACACATGAATATGCATATATTTGTTATCACCCATTCCAACTGAGTTAGTCCGATACCTCCAGATTCTTGTATTACCACAAAGTGTTATAAATTTCCATAAAAGTCGAACCGAAATCATAATGACATGTGCAGCACTGCTTATTTATGCATGCTTGAATACGTGTGAAGTAAAAACGGAAATTTACACTTAAATATATAAAACCCAAACGGTTTTTGTCTATCTGTGCGGATATCTGTCCATCCGGTCTATGGGTTCGGCCGCCCGTGCACGGATCTCCGCGAAATTTGGCATGTCGCTCCCCCGTGACTGGATGGGGGTAGTCGACACATTTTGGAAGGCGTACCTCCGACTGTTCCGGAGATATTCTCTCTGGAACTTTTTAGTCCTGGGACTGTTGACGGCAAAGGGAGGCAACTCGGCTCCAACGTGTGCTTCGTGTTACATGAGTTTTACAGCTCCGAGCTCAGCTCATCTCATCACGCGTTGATGTTTGGTGAATGTGAGGGGATGGGGGGTGGGAAAGTATTATGGTACGGTTATTTGGAGGGGGAGGGTGATGCCGAGGGGTGCGGTGCGACCGGGGGGGGGGGTGAGACCGGAGGGGGGGGGGTGAGACCGGGGGGGGGGGGGGTGAGACCGGGGGGTGGGTTGGGGGTGGGAGAGTATCTACGGTACGGTTATTTAGGGGGAGAGGGAAATGGAAAAGGTGGAGACGGGAAAAGGTGGAGACGGGAAAAGGTGGAGACGGGAAAAGGTGGAGACAGGAAAAGGTGGAGACGGGAAAAGGTGGAGACGGGAAAAGGTGGAGACGGGAACAGGTGGAGATGGGAAATGGTGGAGACGGGTAAACCAACTAGTAATAAATAAAACGTCTATGTCAGTGCACGGATAATACATTGTTAGCAACCACAATTTAAAGAGAGCGGATACTCTATTTGGCTTTTAGTTCCAATGCATTCTCTTAATGACGGGTGAAAATGTACTATTGATATAGATGAGTGTCTCCTGTTCACAGTGACACCACACAAAACATATTTTCTTTGGCAAGTAAGGCAGAACAAGGATAATGACATGGTGCATTGTTACGCAATATGACGCTGTTTCTTTGTGTTTCTCTTTTAAAAATAAAGATTACACAGTCTTTCTATAGACGTCAACGTAACCCATACATTGGATGATTTGGAACCTGAAACTCACAAACTATAGGCAGTGGTGGTTCAGTTTTCTGAATCGAGTAAAATTTAGACAAATTCTCAAGGGTGCAATCCCTGCTGTTTCTCAACCGACCAAAGCATCAGATCCCTCAGTTTAGGAGGACAGATCACAAAAGATCTGGATAGAACGCATTTCCTCAACCTCAATTTATGCCTGCACGTACAAAGGTCACAATAAACGAAAATGACTCGGCCATGCCATTCTAAGGCTTTCCACTTTTTTCACATTTCACTTTTGTGCATCTCCCTGCAGCAGCAAAGCGGCTCCGTTTCATGCCTTCGAATGAGCACCGTGTAAAACGCGGCCCCCCTCGTGGCAAATAAACGATGGCTGGGAATGATGGCTGTGCAGTAGTATACCTGTCAAAACCTGAAGGGCGACGTGTCCCGACGTTGTGCATGGATTGCGACAGAGCTCTCCCCGGCTTTGCGCCATTCGAAACTACACATCGCGCTCTTTGATGCTGGGAGGCAAGACCTCTCCTGGCTATTACAACGACACCCTTGAGGGTGCAAAAGCGCGTTGTGTCGAAAAGTGTTCTACATCTGAACTGGTCGGCCATCAAAGCCGTGTGTCACCATCATCTTCGTGCACCCTGCAGTTTGCCAGCGGTAACAGGGGGAGGTAAATCACAAATAAGTTGTCTTCCCTCATGGACCTCCCAGGAGAACCTCTGGACTAGGAAGCACGTGTGTCAATCAAAGGGCAAGGCGTGGCAGTTCGCTAGATTGGAGGGTGAAGCCGGGAGGCACGTTGGGAGGTAGAGAGCCGCAAAACGCGAAAGTGTACACTTCAAAGTCGCGTTACATCAATTGCTGCTTTTTGATATACCGACCTGCTTCCCACGGTGTTTCAGGATGAACCCAGTTCTTTAAACTA
>JAWQFJ010002091.1:67242-82242 GCA_034096865.1 Theodoxus fluviatilis
TTCTGCCAGACATCGCCGACCAAGCGGCCTGCAGCCGATGACGTGTCGGATACACTGTGGGCGATTCAAATTGCGAGGGTCTAGTGAGTTAGCTATCTGGAAGGTTTGACACAATTCAAATTGAGGCGTGTTTCCGGAGCTCATTTCAGCCGGTCTGTACAAAGTCTCATTCGATTAGTATTTTTCGAGATTGTGTTTAGTTGTCACGATGGTTTTCTCTTCTTTTCTTTTAACGAAACGAACGATTACAGAACGCTTATCAGCAAAAACAAGTACAGAAAAGAGTTTTTGTAATGTCAGCGTGCCACAAGAAACTAATGATGTCTAAACTTGCTTGTTCGTAATCGTTCGGGGAAAATCATTCGAGTAGTTTGAGGGACACACGCGATTTTTGAATGCATTTGGGACACTGCTTTTACTAGCTGTTGTAAAAAGGTTATCTCATGTGTTGTGTCAAGTTTTCTGTGCCTGACGATTTAAGCCAACGTGGAATAAGTTTTCACTCCTATGGTAGTCTGACGGACATCGTGTTGGGCATGCAGTAATCGTTCTGTGTGTTTATAATGGCTCAAATGTGTGTAGAAAATGAGGAAACGATAAGTAGGAGTTAATAATTTACATTGCCAACACGGAGAGCACAGTCTCCCTTAAAAAAATGTGTATGACACTTTACATAACACTCACATTTGGATCGTGCATTCTAGATAAAATCACAATACCATCAGTAAGAATTTCACCCCTAGTTAAACGTTTGCGAAACAAAACGAACCAAACTTCGGGACGTTTTAGCACACACCGGAATTCAAAACAACTGAAGAAATATGTACCATTCACGTTGAGTCGACGTTTCTAAGAATCCCCATTCCAAGTCAGTAGTGAAGCAAACGCCACGGTATCATATGCTTAACTTACGCTATGCAATAATATGATATACAAAATGATATTTAGGACCTCTTACCTCATGCATTGGTTTTGGTCATTGCCGGTAGTTTAGAAGATTTTTCAAATTAAATATCTTTAAATAACAACAACAATAGTCGGAGACTTATGGAACACAAAGCAAAGATTTCAGCACTCCACCACAAGCCAAATATGAAAACTCGTGCCAAAGTGTGAGACACTGTGTCAGGAGCAAAAGTAAGGTGTAAAAGTTGAGGTTTGCAACACCAAACTCCCAACTAGCCTGGGACACCGCCACGACGCAAACTCCAGGACAGACACAGGTTTGGGGCCATGGGTGAGAAGGACTGAGGCCTGTCGGGAGTGGGGGACTTCCGGACCGGAAGAGGGCGCTATTAGCGGAACCGGAACAAAGACCCGGGGCGGGGCATCGGGACCTAGTCACAATGGCTGCCGCCTTGCCTCTCCATGATGGATGTCACGTGGCCGGCTGACTGACGGAGTTCTGACTTGCTGACTGGCTGGCTCACTGGTCTGACTGATCTGAGATGACAAAATCATATCTCGAGAGAACGGAAATGGACGGGGAAGCTATGACCGACAAGATGGGTAAATGCTAGATTAAATCAGTTGATATCCGTTCCCAATAAATTTCATCTTCAGGCATCAATAAGGAAACTTTTTTTAATGTGCTTTAGGTCTGTGCTAAACGGAATTGTTTTGGGTGTTGAAATTTGTGCAATATGCTTTTATTTGATGATTCAAGATCAACTATGTACCCAGCATTTTAGACACTATTAGACTTACAATAACCGCATGAGGTTAGGATGTAAAATATAAGCTCCGTTGACAACCTTCTGTGTAAGATCAAAGCTACCATGTATGTCAAAGATGCCTTAGTCACCCTGTGAAGTAACTACCAAGGGAATATGGTCACGAGGGACGTCAAATCACAAACAAACTCGACTCCCGAGTCTCAACACCACCACAGCCATGCGATCTCTGACTCTGCCGGGAACAGCTTGCGGTTTATTTGTCCTTTCCGTTCCCGCAGTGTTTGCAGTTCTACAACGAGGGTGAGGGCAATTTTTACTTAAAGAGCTACACGACCTTCACGCCCGCTCCTTCAGTGGTTCCCGCGATGGCGGACACCTGGAGATTCGACGAGAAACGCTTGCCACGTGGAGTGTTCTTCAAAGAGGCAGTCCCGCCTGGTGCCGCGGCCATGTCCTTTGCCTCCAGCAGTCGCTGGCGCAGCACGGACCTCCTCCTTGCCACCCATTCCTCCAGCAGCGATTGCAACCGCATGCCCAAGCTACAAAGGTCTCTGCAGCGAGAGCCCAAGTCCGTCAGCCAGGCAAAACAGCGGCCCGTTGATGGGACCCATACCTGGCTCTCTCGCACCTAACCTCTCAGCGCGCCTGTAGAGAGAATAAGCGCAGTGTTTTCCTTCCATGCAGAGACTCTGTTTTTCTCTCTTTGTTTAACCCACAGGAAGCAAACTCTTGGCCGTGTTGTATACGCTGAACTTCCCTCTCCCCGCCTCCAGTTTTTGCTGGGTTGATGGTAGGCACCTGCTGGCAAAGACTGTGTTATGATCCCTTTGTGTTTTCTTCTCAAAGACGTAGGTCTGATTCAGGCTTCAGGAACGGGACATTTTTCTGAGATTAAGGTCCTTCTCTTACGAAAAAGGTTGGCCCGCAAATGAAAACATCTGTGTTTCGATTGCAGGGACAGGGACAAAGTCAAATATTTAGTCAATCATTCAGTTGGTCTGTCAGTTGGAGAGTCAAGACAGCCAGCCATCCGGCATGACAGGTTCTTAATGTACAAAGAGACAAAGCAAATTTTACTACATGGCCACATTCACAGAATGTTCCACACCCACGAGATGTGCTCGCCAGTAAGACCCAGATCACTCAAAGTCCAACCACGTGATGGGCTTACTTCAGTCGTAAACGCTACTTTATCTCCATGGTGTGCTTTCCAGTTATCCACGTGACAGTCTCTGCAGGCAACAGTTCTCTCTCCTCAATACATCTCTGCCTGCCATGCCAATTATTGTCTTCGGTCGAAGCTGCAACGACAGACAAACGGTTGCGAAGCACCCAAGTTACTGCATCATTTCGTCAGAACCAGCAGTCTCTGTTTCCGTGCCAAGTGTATCGCGGGTGATGTGTAGTCTAGCGGAGAGGAAGCAGGCTGACAGGTACCACGTAACTGCCGCAGACCTGACTTGTAACCACCAACTTCAAGCAACCCCCAAAGACTGCTGAAGAGCGCGGTTGCAGGTGGTGGTGGTCCAGAGAGCGGAAATGTTTATTTGGTCGTCCCTTCCAAGGAACCCCTCAAGTGCCGAGGTCTGACTGAGGCAGAAAAGTTATTCCCTTTTGGCAGGGCCACCTAACATACAGCGCCAATAGGCTGAGCTCATGTATGCAACTGTGCAGTGCAATACAGAGCTATAACAACTTATCGGGTTACAAGTTTTTTTTCACGCCGATTTGTTTTGTAAAATTACAATACTCAAAAGTTGAAAATAAATGACAGTGGAGTCGTGTTAAGAAGTGCTCAGTAGTACACACACTTTCGGAAAGAACAACAGGTAAACAGCGTCGAGCAGCGCGGTTCAATGAGTGAGCTGACTTTCTGACGAGAAGCTGGGGCTTCAGGGAACGATTTCAAAATGGAACATGCACTGCATGGAACTGCGCTGCTCCTATGAACCAATATATGAAAGGGCGCAAAAAATACCGGTACGAAATTATTCAATAGATTGAAATGGCATCTGAAGCTTTTTGATAAAAATTCGTCAAACGTTCAGTACATTTTAGTACAGGTCACGTCGCTGAACTGTCCATTGACACCCGTGTTTATTTTTCAACGAAACAGGTCATGGTTCCGTGATTAAAATGCACATTCTATCCGGTTTTGACTCTCAGACTTTAGGAAACGCAGATTTATATCAAATAATAAACATGTCGAATATTTCTCGTCACAGGATCGAATATCAGCACATCTGCCACGACACGTCATGTAGCGAAAATTTTATTGATAATTTTTCTAAATCTCTTTTGTCTGGTTAAGTTTTGATCGGGCACAAAATTAAGTTAAAAAAACACACAAAAGAGCGGGAATCACCAATGAAGTGATCACTTAGACTTAATATACCGGATGCTATGAAAACTTAAAATAAAATAGTATACTTGCGAAACTCCGTATTAAACAATGATGGTTCAGTCCCATTCACTTCGACAAACACCGTAAGTTTTATGTAATGTAATATCAGAGACGCTCTCAATATAATACATTTTCAGCACATAAAGCACAAAACAGACACCCTAAATCTTAACTCCTCTAAATAGAAGAAGCAACTGTCTCTATCTGGCTCACCAAACTATCCTGCCAGAAGTATCGCTCATTGGCTGAGTGTCAACACGTGACTTTGCAGGAAGCCTTGGCCCTCAGGAGAGCATCCGCCATCTTGTTTGGCTCGAGGACAGAGAGGGAAAGCCACTTGTCTTGAGTGCTGGCGCGCACCTCCAGACTTCGAGTTCAATCAGGTGCAAATTGGCTTTCCTTGCGTGTCTGCAGGCCTCAAGAGTCCTGAGAGCGCATTAGCGCCGCTTTCTGATGGCTCTCTGCTCAAGAGCACTTCACGCACAGTAGTGGCTCGATGACCTGCCACGCGCAGCCGCGTTACACTGGAATGCAACTATCATTTTCCTCAAAACTCACACCGGTTTAAAAAAGATTTACACAAAATCGGTTACTGGGGGTTGAAAATGAATATGATCACTTGTGTTTGCGATTCATTTAACTGCTGGAAATGTCGAGAAGGTTAACAGTAACGACATTTGCTTTTACAGCAGCAACGACAAGGAGAGCCAGGTACGCACGTACAAGACAGAACTATTCTGACACTTCTGGACGAGAGTCAAACCGTCTGTCTGATCTTCATCATGAACACAGTGCCTTCCACGCTGTATCACAAGGAGAACAAGCAAAGGACAGCAGTATAATGGTTATTCCCATGGAAGGACAGCAGTGGCAATGGTCACTCCCATGGAAGGACAGCAGTGATAATGGTCACTCCCATGGAAGGACAGCAGTGGCAATGGTCACTCCCATGGAAGGACAGCAGTGATAATGGTCACTCCCATGGAAGGACAGCAGTGGCAATGGTCACTTCCATGGAAGGACAGCAGTGTAATGGTCACTCCCATGGAAAGACAGCAGTGTAATGGTCACTTCCATGGAAAGACAGCTGTGTAATGGTCACTCTCATGGAAGGACAGCAGTGTAATGGTCACTCCCATGGAAGGACAGCAGTGGCAATGGTCACTCCCATGGAAGGACAGCAGTGGTGATGGTCACTCCCATGGAAGGACAGCAGTGTAATGGTCACTCCCATGGAAGGACAGCAGTGTAATGGTCACTCCCATGGAAGGACAGCAGTGTAATGGTCACTCCCATGGAAGGACAGCAGTGTAATGGTCACTCCCATGGAAGGACAGCAGTGTAATGGTCACTCCCATGGAAGGACAGCAGTGTAATGGTCACTCCCGTGGATACAAGAAACAACAGTTCTCTCAGCAAGTTGGACTGTAATCTCTGGGATTTGTTTTCGTCGGTGTAGAAAAAAACAACATGGCAGTATCCCGGACTGGTGACAACCGGGTGTTTGTTTGCTCTTTGATAACATTTCAGTAGAAAAACATCATGCACTTAACCAAATGAAAGGCGCGAAAATGATAACTTAAATACTAACATGTAATGACCTTTATAAATGCATTTGAAAAATAAAGAGAAGAGCAAAATGTAAAAGCGTGATACGTATTTTTTTAACTTCCAGTATATAAACTAGAACTAATGTACCGGGTGATGAAAGAGAGAAATGACAGATGAAATATCTCTCTATCTCTATATCTCTCTCTTTCTCTCTCTCTCTCTCTCTTTCTCTCTCTCTCTCTCTCTCTCTCTCAAACATACGCGCACGCGCGCGCGCGCATACACAAACGCACGAATAAACAGACAGACAGACAGACAGACAGACAGACAGGCAGACAGACAGACAGACAGACAGACAGACAGACAACTTACGCCTTCCAGATCCCCCCCCCTCTCTCTCTCTCTCTCTCACGCACGCGCGCACACACGCACCCACCCACCCACCCACCCACCCACCCACACACACACACACACACACGAGCACATGCATGCATGCACGCAAGCGGCTGCCTTACCTCTGACCAAGTCACGTGACATTGTTGGGACGTTGGTGATGGAGGAGCAGTTCCAGCGGCGGTCTCCAAACTGGTTCTGGCAGGTTTCCACGGAGACGAGGGCAGCGTGTGCCACGGTGGCCATAATGTCCAGGTTCTGTCTGCAGATCTTGACCTGTCTGGGCACCAATCCCACCGTCCTCGAGCACTTCTCCGTCGTCTCCCACGTCCTCTGCTTGATGCGGTACAGCGCCCTGAAACGCACAAGACATCCTCCCTTGAATTGCTTGTCCTTTTGCTCAGTTGGTTTGTTAGCTTGCTCGTTCACTCGATCTTGCGTTCGCTCTTACGTCCTTCCATCTACATGTATTCGTTTTTTGGTTCCTTTGTAAGTCTGTCACGTGTTTCAAATGATAAATAAAGCGTAAATATATACATGCGATGTGGAGAAGGAGAGGGGAGCAAGATAGAGTGAAAGTGTGACGTGTGTATAAGTGTGTGTGTGCGCTCATACGCAAGTGCGAGCTGGACCTACGTGTGTTGATGTAAGTGATCAGAATGGAAAGAGATCATCAAAGCACATAAACACCAAGCCTTTTCTCTGACATCCGTCCATTCCCCGCACTTCAGTCTAGAATGAAATGAACAACATCGAGACGGGGCATTCGCAAAAAAGACTTGGACTTATAGTCTGCACTGTTCCAAATACTTTGATCTCGCATATGGGTTTAAGTGAAGAAGAGAAAAAGTGGAATTACGGACAACTCTTTGCTTACAATAGACAATGGTATAGGCAATGACACATTCGTTTGATTATGCAACAATACTGGCTTTATTGTAGCGTTTTGAAAACGGTGTCTATTTCGACTAGGATTTATGTTTTTATTTAAATATATTCATACCTTCCATTGGATAAAGTTAGTCATTACCCTTCCATGATAGGTACTGAGTAAACCATGAAATATGTGTTCACTTCAGTGTGACAAAGCTGTGAACATCTTTAAAACTTCTTAACTTGGGTGATTCTGAACAAGAATACAAGTTCTCATTGTGGTAAACACCCGTAAAAAATCCGATGGTGCCCAAATTTGCCTAGCCATTACAACAGAAGTGACAGCACTAAAACAAAACTCCCTCGTTTCAAACACGTTCGAAGACCTCTTTCGCACAGATTTCACGTTACGAATAGCATTGAGCCATTTTTTAATAACAGAAGAAATATACACCCACGTTCTACCGTTTTACTTCACTTGACAGAAAGCCTACAATTACTGACATACTCCCTCCTCCTTCTCTCTGTCATCGCCGACTGCGATAAAGTGAAAGGGGTGAAGTGCATCCGTATAATCCAGACTCGAAAAGCTTTCTGCGCTGACAGGCGTCTTTCGGGGCTCTTGGGCTGTTTATCGAAAACATCCTCCTTCAGCTTCCATCCATAAACACCCCCGTGTCAGCGGCCAGGGCTCGCGTCGCCATCGAGTAAACAGGAGGCGCGCTCTGGCTTGTGTTTGAAAAGAATGGGAGGAAATATTACTTAGCCTCTGTCCTGAGGCAATAACGGGAATGCCGCAGGGTGCTGCGACGTTTCCCGTGCAGATTTGAACTTTGGAAGGTATTTGGTCGACGGCAGTTTAATATGAAGAAGCTGACGGCGGAGCGTGATGTCGAGGCGGGGATAGAGAGTTCTTCTTCACTCAGCCGTAATGACAAATCCGATACATCTTCGACAGGCAATAAACAGCAATCATTTCCCTAGCAGTGCATTCATCACTGCACGTGAAAAGAAGTCCGGCAGACGCGGAAAACCACCACGCGGCCTTCCGAAAATAAAATGTCATAACACATTACTCTATTTTTTTCCATTCCCTTTTATTAAAAACATGGTTGTTTGAAATTCTGTCTTCAGAGTGCATTCCTCACGGCGAATAATGTACACAGCACACGCCAAACCTCTGCATGTCTTGCGCTGCTTGCATACAAGCTCGTTCTGCTGGAGTCCTCGAGAAAGCAACCATTTTGATTGGAAAAAGAAGGCCTGGAATGCGTTGATAAAGACATGTTTTCAATGAACGAGATTAAGTATGGTCTGTTGACGATCAAAATCTAGTCTTCTTCGGACTATCTGTTTCCTTCAATACGGTTTTGGAAACTCATGAACGCCGCACGTGTCAGTCGTGTCATGTGAGTGAGGGAAGCCCATGAATTTTTTTCTGGGGGCTTTAGAACAGAAAAAAAATATTACGAACGCAATATATCAATGACAGTTTCGTTCAAGCAACAACTGAAACAGAAATTTGCCCTGTTATTGCCCGAGTTTGACGTGTGCAGTTTGTTAATTTTATATGTATTTTTTAATAATAAGATAAAGTGTCATGTGGTCGTTATTAACATATGAGTCACCATTCCATCGTCAACGATATGGAGCCCTTTGCTATTCTTATTTAGCATAAACGTTAAACGTTTCACACACACACACACACACACACACACACACACACACACACACACACACACCATGTCATGTGCTCATCAAAAATCAATCGACGCGTGATGAACTAGTAAGGCATAGTTCATTTTATACGTTTAGGTCAATTCTATAGCTTCCATTCTCTAAAAAAGGTTGTTGCAACTGAGCATTGTTAACTTCTAAGGCAGAAAAAAGCTGTGGTTAAGGTAATATGGCCAAAAAACAGTAGTGTCCGTAGGTCGGTCTACTTTTTTAAATTAAGAAGAGGCCAGATTAAACATAAAGGAAACTTTTTTTCACAGAAAAATTAAACAGTGGATTTTTGAGTGCTCATGGGAAAGGGAAAATGGGTAGCACTCAGTTATTTGTTTGTAGTCAATTTCTTCCTTTCCTTTAAATCTTTTTACTTTGGCACGATCGAAAAAAATGTTTAGAGTCGGAAGAAAAAGTTATGATCGGTCAAGTTAATGACACCACATCATTGTTTAGGGACGCTTAAGCGGAGTCATCCAGAGGACATTAGTCGATGGATGCACGCACGCTTTTAAGTGTCGTAACACCGTATCACTTCACATTCAATGAGGTTATCATATCAACACTTCTTCACACGGTACTGACCCTCCTAAAAGATAAAATTACAATGAACAAATCAATTTCTAAACACACACACACACACACGCACACACACACATACACATACACACACACATACACACACACACACACACACACACACACACACACACACACACACACACACACACACACACACACACACACACACACACACACCAAAACAGGAGGCGAATGACGAAGATAAAAACAAGAACATGAAATCAACCACCGCGTCATCAACGCCAACTGCACTTTTATCCGCGCTGGAATTTTACGCCCGAGTAAATGTGCAAGCAGCTAGGTCCTTGTGGAAGTGGTCCTACCAGCACAGCCACATAGGCACAGCAACCGGAGTCGCCTATTATCACTCACGCGACAACCTTACTCACGGTAGATGCTACACGGCATGCGTGTAGCAGTGTGTAGCTGAGTAGCATGGACGTGTAGCTGAGTAGCATGGGTGTGTAGCTGAACAACACGTGTGTGTAGCTGAACAACACGTGTGTGTAGCTGAGCAACACGTGTGAGTAGCTGAGCAACACGTGTGTGTAGCTGAGAAGCATGTGTGTGTAGCTGAGTAGCATGGGTGTGTAGCTGAGTAGCATGGGTGTGTAGCTGAGTAGCATGGGTGTGTAGCTGAGTAGCATGTATGTGTAGCTGAGTAGCATGTGTGTGTAGCTGAGTAGCATGGGTGTGTAGCCGAGTAGCGTTGGTGCGTACCTGAGTAGCGTGGGTGTGTAACTGAGAAGCGTGGGTGTGTAGCTGAGTAGCGTGGGTGTGTAGCTGAGAAGCATGGGTGTGTAGCTGAGAAGCATGGGTGTGTAGCTGAGTAGCATGGGTGTGTAACTGAGTAGCATGGGTGTGTAACTGAGTAGCATGGGTGTGTAGCTGAGAAGCGTGGACGTGTAGCTGAGTAGCGTGGGTGTGTAACTGAGAGTAGCGTGGACGTGTAGCTGAGTAGCATGGGTGTGTAGCTGAGTAGCATGGGTGTTTAGCTGAGAAGCGCGGGTGTGTAGCTGAGTAGCGTTGGTGCGTACCTGAGTAGCGTGGGTGTGTAACTGAGAAGCGTGGACGTGTAGCTGAGTAGCGTGGACGTGTAGCTGAGAAGCATGGGTGTGTAGCTGAGTAGCATGGGTGTGTAGCTGAGTAGCGTGGGTGTGTAACTGAGTAGCATGGGTGTGTAACTGAGTAGCATGGGTGTGTAGCTGAGAAGCGTGGACGTGTAGCTGAGTAGCGTGGGTGTGTAACTGAGAGTAGCGTGGACGTGTAGCTGAGTAGCATGGGTGTGTAACTGAGTAGCATGGGTGTGTAACTGAGTAGCATGGGTGTGTAGCTGAGTAGCATGGGTGTGTAGCTGAGAAGCGCGGGTGTGTAGCTGAGTAGCGTGGGTGTGTAGCTGAGAAGCGTGGGTATGTAACTGAGAAGCGTGGACGTGTAGCTGAGTAGCGTGGACGTGTAGCTGAGAAGCATGGGTGTGTAGCTGAGTAGCATGGGTGTGTAGCTGAGTAGCGTGGGTGTGTAACTGAGTAGCATGGGTGTGTAACTGAGTAGCATGGGTGTGTAGCTGAGAAGCGTGGACGTGTAGCTGAGTAGCGTGGGTGTGTAACTGAGAGTAGCGTGGACGTGTAGCTGAGTAGCATGGGTGTGTAACTGAGAGTAGCGTGGGTGTGTAGCTGAGAAGCGTGGACGTGTAGCTGAGTAGCGTGGGTGTGTAACTGAGAGTAGCGTGGGTGTGTAGCTGAGAAGCGTGGACGTGTAGCTGAGTAGCGTGGGTGTGTAACTGAGAGTAGCGTGGGTGTGTAGCTGAGTAGCGTGGACGTGTAGCTGGAACGCACGTGTCAACACGGCCACCGCTGCTTTTTCAGCAGAAGAGGCAAACGAAAATTCTGGCGCACATTTGGAAACGTTGCCTTCCTGGCAACAATGTGAAGTGTTGCCGACTGAATGTTGCCCCGTGGACGCTAGCATCTGAGTTGCGTCATCGATGGGGACAAGAGGAAGATGCCGGATTCCACTTTGTACGTGTACCGTCAGACGCGAAACAAAACTTAAACATCTGTTCCATGTGATCAGAGAGTAAAGTGCAAAACAGTTGCAGAGGCAGGTGTGGATGATTTAAATATTTTATAACGCAGAAGCAGACTCTGTAAAGCAGTAAAAAGTTCCGTTGTGAGTATTAAAAATGTTTCCTTGTGTGAACAACAGAGATATTTTTTCGTGTTGGAGGCATTTGAACCTCGCGTGTATCACGTGCTGCAATGCAGCAGCATTTTTGATGGACGGACTTTGAGAGAGACCAGATCTGACAACTGCCACAAAGCGACAGACCTTTTTGCTGCAGTGGTGGATCGACCCGTAGACAGAGAGAGAGAGAGAGAGAGAGAGAGAGAGAGAGAGAGAGAGAGAGAGACAGACAGACAGACAGACAGACATACACACAGACAGACAGACAGACAGACAGACAGACAGACAGACAGACAGACAGACAGACAGACAGAGATAGAGATAGAGAGACAAAAAAGATAGAAAGACAGAGAGAGAGATAGAGAGACAAAGAGAGACATATTCTTCGCAACTATCGACAGTATTTCTGAAGCTTATCCTTCAATGCAGGCCTAATTTTGGTACCAGCTTTCTCAATCCTTTATCCTTTTTCCAACTCTTTTTTTCTTTTCTTTCGCTGACAACGTACTGCGAGAAGTAACAGTTCTTCATATTGAATTTACTGAGGAAAATGCAGAAGCGACGATGAGTACATAATATGTGTCAAACACTAACAATCCCCGTAAGCTAAGCTGTTGAAAATTCACGTGTAACCACGTGTGAACGTGATTGCAAATAAGTTAATGTTGAGTCAAATAATGCTCATTTAGGATCAAATTGACAGTTGAACTTCGGGTTTTTTTTCTTTCTTTCTTTCAAAATTGTATTCCCAATGACCTTGCTGCCGCAGGTACGCAGCAAATACCATACAAAGCCCCTTAGTGGGAGAAAAAAACTGTTTACATGGGCATCGCTTCGGGTTTCCGACGTCGATAATCTTTATTTTTCGAGAAGAGAGATACTGTTACCCCTTGTGAGGAAAAAACAAGCCATGTCTGGGATAGAGAACGAGTCTTTTTATACTAAGAAAGGATAAAAAGTTGACTAGCAGCCACATCCTCTTTTTTCTTCTTTAATGGCCATCGCTATAGCACGATTGTTGGACGTTCTGTATCCCTCACAATGCTCAAGTTTCCCTAGATTTGTCAATGTGCCTCCTCTGCCTCTGAAGTTGCAAACGACTTCAGCCACACATCCTTGCTAATGTGGCAAATGGGAGAGACGGGTGGGGGGGGGGGGGGGCGGGGGGGGGGGGGGGGGGGGCAGGGGCGAGGAAAAGAAGAAGGTGGCGAGTAAGGGAAGGAACAATAATTGCAAGACATATTTGTCCTTGATGGCGTCGGTCCGCACGGCGAGGCATTCACACCTGGGGAAGGAACAGGACGCCGTGGACAGAGCCCCGTGGATGGCGCTGTGTACAGAGAGGACGGCGTCCACGGTCCTGTCTTCTCTGGAAACGTAGGCGCTTCTTGGATCCTCGCTTTGTAAGAGTCATCCATCAGGGATGAAAGTGACGGCAGGGGACGCTATTTACACCCAAGCCTCGCACGTCTCGCAGCCCAGGTCTCACATGTCCTCCCTCCTGTCCCCTCTCCTTGGAGTCATCGCTCACGGGATTTTGGTCACAAGCCTGCCCACCCATGTGGGGACTTGTCACGCAGGCTTTGTGGTGTTGCGGTACTGCACTGACCTGATGTCCAGGTGGTGCGAAGTTCAATGATGTGCGGATCTTGGTGCACTTGAGGAAAAAGTGTTACTTTTGAGTTGAACTTCATTCGAGAGAGAAAAGCGTTACGAGGAAGTTAGCTGAAGAAGACAGATATGGATAAGTTGTAGTATCCCTGTATGCACCTATCTCTTTCAATACTTCTTTTGTAAAATATGTTGCCCGATGAAGAGACGATAGAGCTTACTGCAACTTGGACATCATGCTGAAGAGATGAAGGCTGCAGCGTAGGCATCACTCAGGCTTTTCAAAGACATTGCAGCAGAATAGCGGGATTATACATAGGAATGTGTTGTATTCTAGAATGCCGTCGCCACTCCATAGCAACCTCCCAAAACAGCAGTGTGCCGCTTTGCACATGTGGCCCCACTCCATTAATCATGCATGCAGATCACGGCACGGCCATGCATCAAGGTGGGTTACATGGCAAAAGTGAACGTGAACTGCACTAGGTCCTCTGAAATGACACCACAGCCCGAGCTGTGATGCTGAGCCTTACCTTGCACTCCTCTGCGCATGTTTTGCCAACGAATACATTTTCATGAATTTCAGTAACAAAGTACACTACATTCCAGGGTCTACCACAAGACCACACGTCATTGTGGACACCAACACAACGCCACTACCACGTTCTTATAATTATACCACCTGATTGCCAGATTACATCTGATCAACCTTGCTGTATTTCGCTAAACGTCAGTCGTGGAATGATATGATCAAATCAAACTGTTCGTCACCAGGTGGTATGAAGATTCTAGATTAAAAAACTCCTGCATGCTCTGCAATTTGAACCTCTGGCAGTGCAATCACGCCTTTGATCATTTTATATAACCCCTTGTTTGCAACTTTTGTCTTGCATTGCGAAGTTTCAGTTGTACACATTATATCATGCCAGTGAAATACAACTTCAAGATTTTGGATTAATACAGTATATATGTTACATTAAGTTGTGTCGTGTCGTGTCATGTCGTGTGGTGTGTCATGTGGTGTCGTTTCGTGTCATCTCGTGACGTGTCGTGTCGTGTGGTGTGTCATGTCGTGTGGTGTGTCATGTCGTGTGGTGTGTCGTGTCGTGTCGTATCGTGTCGTGTCATCTCGTGTCATGTCGTGTCGTGTCCTGTCCTGTCATGTCATGTTATCTTTTCTTACTTGTGTTAGAGGGACAAACACGCAACAATGTGTCTCATCATTCATTACCTATTCACCACAACGCCAGTCCCATCAAATCGCAGCACATCACACCACGCCCTGTTCTTCTTCATTCCTTCCTTCCTCCATTTCCATCCTTCCTTCTCTTTTCCTCGATTCCTTTCCTGATTCCCGCTTTCCATGATACTTTCACATCATCAGAGCCCCTTCCTTTCTTCCTTACTAATGTTATATCTTTCTTTGTTCCTTCCTTCCTTGAATTTCCTCTCAGTGGGACTTTTTCCCACCTCCATCATTCTTTCTCTGCACCCCGTCCCATGAAAAGTTTCCCACCTATCGGCCCCCCACCTCCCTTCTCCACCACCAACTCACATCACTCCCCTACCCACGTCACCCCTCTGCACCTCTGGTCCCACAGGTGTGCGGTGTTGGGTGAGAGGCGTTGGCTCGGGGTAGAGCAGACAAGCCTCTGTCTCCCAGGCTCTCTGTCGCACTCTGTCTCCGTCCCCCAGGGGTCAAGGACGAGGGACGGGGAGATCAAGGTTGTCTTCAGCGTAATTCTTACCCTCGCTCACGGCATGCCACAGGGTGTTGTTTTTTTCTAAGCCTGCAAGCACGCGAAAAATACTCTAGAGGAACAGACGTTGCATGTGTTTATTCAGTGAAGGCAGCGTGGAACTTGTATGGGATTCATTGAGGATATGTGGCGTGTCATCGTCTCTGTCACTTGACCGAAGAAAGCAAAATCATCGAGGACAGAGCCTCCTGTGAGAAACGAGGACAGCAAAGACAATTCGCATTTACGACGACCTTGT
>JAWQFJ010002091.1:89742-102242 GCA_034096865.1 Theodoxus fluviatilis
AGAGAGAGAGAGAGAGATTGTGTGTGGGTGTGTGGGGTGTCTGTCTGTCTGTCTGTTGGTGGTTCATCGGTCAGAAGGAGTATTTCTCCCCAGCCCCCCCTCTCTCTCTCTCTCTCTCTCTCTCTCTCTCTCTCTCTCTCTCTCTCTCTCTCTCTCACACACACACACACACACACACACACACACACACACACTCCATCTGCCTGGCAGGCAGGTCGTGTCACCTCACTCACTCCTCGGGCTCACATTCTTCAGCTCCGTCAACTGCGCCTCCACAGTAGCATTTCGCCCGCTCTCCTCACCACTTTACTTGTCTCCACTGCCTGCCCTCGAGCCCAGCACTCGCCAACTCTCTTTCTCTCCCTCCCTCCCTCTCCCTCTCCGTTCGCCTTCCCCCAGGCGCCATAAATTTTGACCAGGACCTCGCCGTCACGGCCTAAATCCTCTACTCATGTGGTTCTCCATTAGAAAGAGCCATTCGCACCTTCATTAGCCCAGGCAGGGGCGGCGAGAGCCAGAGGGGAGCAGGGCGAGGATAAGTGTTGTCTGCCCTGAGCCCGCTAAGCTTGGGCGAATGTCGGCAATTAGAGAAATAACTGGCCTCCAAAGCTTTTGCCACTGCGGTAGGGCTGCACCGGAAGGAGAAGGAGGACGAGGAGAAGGAGCAGCAGCAGCAGCAGCAGCAGCAGCAGGAGGAGGAGGAGGAGGAGGAGGAGGAGCAGGAGGAGCAGGAGGAGTAGGAGCAGGAGCAGGAGAAGAAGCAGGAACAGGAAGAGTAGAGGCAGGAGGAGGAATAGGAGCAGGAGGGTGGGGAGGAGCAGCAGGAGGAGGAGAAGCAGGAGGAGTAGGAACAGGAACAGGAGAAATAGGAGCAAAAACAGGAGGAGCAGGAGCACGATAAGGAGGAGCAGGATAAGGAGGAACAGGAGGAGTAGGAGCAGAAGCATGAGGAGCAGGAGCACGAAAAGGAGGAGCAGGATAAGGAGGTGTATGAGCAGGAGGAGGAGGAGCAGGAGGAGGAGGAGCAGGAGGAGGAGGAGGAGAAGCATGAGCAGGTGGAACAGAAGCAGGAGAAGCAGGAAGAGCAGGAGGAGCAGGAGCACGATAAGGAGGAGCAGGATAAGGAGGAACAGGAGGAGTAGGAGCAGAAACATGAGGAACAGGAGCACGAAAAGGAGGAGCAGGATAAGGAGGAGTATGAGCAGGAGGAGGAGGAGGAGCAGGAGGAGGAGGAGGAGAAGCAAGAGCAGGTGGAACAGAAGCAGGAGAAGCAGGAAGAGCAGGAGGAGCAGGAGCAGGAGAAGCCACAGCAGCAAGAGGAGAAGTAGGTGGAGAAGCAGGAGGAGGTGAAGGAGCAGAAGCAGGAGGATGATCAACAGCAGCAGCAGCAGGACCAGCAGGAGGAGGAGCAGGACCATGTCAACTAAACCCACATGCAAAAGTAACGCAATAAATTCATTTGCGCACGACACGCTGGCTGACCTTGAATACAATAAGAAGATGTTATCAGCATATTCAGCACGTGCTTCTCTTGCTTGCCAGCATGTTCAATAATGTGCTAGTGGGGGCCTAGGCGGTGAACATAGGGGGTCTTCTCAAGGGTCAGTGACCTCCGTGGGGAGCACACACTGCATGTGCAGAAGCTGGATATGCTGCGCATACTGTTCAGTGCACTCAGTCTGGCCATTACATGCTCACAAACACCCCAGCGCTAGCGCTTTTTCTGCACAGTAGCAATGCCGAGGTTGTCAGAAGAACATCGTCAACAAGCCATCGGGCGTCTTGATGCTGGTGAGACGCCGCTGCAGGTTGCAACTGCATTTGGTGTGCATGTCACAACAATTCATCGTCTTCGGCACCGTTTCCTTGCCACCAACACCACACGTGACCTACCCAGGAGCGGCAGACCAAGGGTTACAACAGCAGCTCAAGATCGCCTATTGAGCCGCCGGCACCATCGTGACCCGCATGAAACTGCCGCCAATTCAGCCAGAAACACTCCTGGTGTGCACGGGAGGCCAATAAGTGAAAGAACAGTACGCAGAAGACTGACTGCTGCAAACCTGGAGAACCGCATTCCAGCACGGCGTCCTCCCCTCACTCTTCAGCATCGCCGCAACCGTCTGGCCTGGGCTCAGAATCACATCAACTGGCGTCTTCGGGACTGGAGGAGGGTCCTTTTCACTGACGAGAAGCGGTTTTGCGTGGACAACGTCGATGGCCGTGTCAAGATCTGGAGAAGACCCGGAGAACGCTTTGCTGATGCCAACATTGAACATCACGACCGATGGGGAGGTGCAAGCATCATGGTGTGGGGCGCCATTGGTCTGAATAAGCGAGTTGGCCCTATAATCTTTCAGAATGTGGGTCATGGTCATGGAAATGGTGTAAATGCTGCCCGGTACATCGCCCAGGTTCTCCAGCCTCATGTGGTGCCATTTTTGCAGAGGCACCAACACTTCCTGTTCCAACAGGATAATGCCCGTTCTCACACAGCACGTGTTACCCAGGCATTCCTGCGGCAGAACATCAACCTTCGGCCTCGCCCCGCCAGATCACCTGACTTACCCAATAGAACACTTTTGGGACGCTCTCCAGAAAAGGATGAATGCCCTCGTGCCCAGACCTCGTACACAGGCGGACTTGCGTGCAGCCGTTGCCAAAGTGTGGCTCCAGGTCCCCCAAAGGCAGACCAACAACCTGGTAAGCTTCATGCACCGGAGATGCAGGGCGGTGATTAATGCCCATGGTGGTTCAACACACAATTGACTTTCCAAGTGCATTTGACTGAAATTGATTTACGGTACTGACTCATTCTTTTCGATTTTCTAAACTGTAATGTTAACCAATGTATCAAATGAATTCGTTTTGATTTGTGCTACTGTTTGTTTCATAAAATTGGCCTTAATAAATCACATGCCTCAAACCCTTCTGTTTTGATTGCGTTTCTTTTGCCTGTGAGTATAGTGACAAGCGTGGAAGAAATGCAGAAATATATCATCATATCAAGTGTACAAACAGTTGATCTGTGAATAGTTATTGACAGACAACCGGGGAGAGGATGGAGAGAAGAAAGCAAAAGGAGAAGTGTCAATCACTTTGGAAAAAAGGATGCAAAGGTGAAAATTGGGCGTGCAGGAGAGGACATTTTCGATATTCACGTTCTCTTGAAAAATATTTCCCCGTGGGTTGCGCTTATAATAAACCCACCACTACTCCCTAGGAGATTTGTGAAAGACTAATAAGTGACCTGACTTGTTCATACACTATTTCCAACTATTTTTCGTGATCAAATGGGCTTACAAAGCCTTCAAAGGCTGATAGGCCGTAAATTCCTATTCATTCGTTCGTTTGTTCGATCATTCATTCATTCATCATTTATTCCTTCCATTCTATTTGTTTTGTCCCCCTGGTGGTTGGGAATATGAACACCTCTACCGCCTCTCCCTATGCGATGCTTAAGAAGCAAATGACTTCGGGAACATAGACTTACTCTTCCTCTGACCAGCTCTAGCGATCTTACGCAGCCAATGGCCTTACAAAGACCGCAAAAATACATTCATTCATCTCTTCACCCATCCTTTCATTCCCTCATTCATCCGTTCGTTCATTCATTCGTTCACTATTCTTTTATTCTTTAGTTCATTTGTTTGTTCATTCATTCATTCTCTTCAAAAGCGGTCGAAGCACAGAAAAGGGAAGTAGCTGATTTCTAGGGGAAATCTACAGAACAGAAACGACCATAGAGACAGTAAAACAATTTTGAATAAGAACGGGAGGCCGAGGCCGAGGGTTAGGGGGGGGGGATTTCCTTACAAAACGAAGACATGAAAGGCATTCTCGAATGTTGCAATCAAAGACTTTCTCTTGATTATTTCTTCCCAGCAGAGTCTGAGAGGCCGAGGAGTGTTGTTGGGTGAAGCCTCCATAGATTACCTCTCCTATCTCATCCAGGAGAAGCTAGCTTCCCGTTTCCGTACAAGCCTGCCCGAGGAAGAGGAAGAATCGTTTTGCCGATAAGGTAGCCACCCCAGTTTTTTCTGATTATTTCAACGACGTCTGACACAGACGAAACGCCGGCGATAAGAGTGGAAGATATGCACATAATAGCCACAATTCTGGACGCAAACGTGGATAAGATTTCTTATGGCAGCACGCACAAAGGAGATTTCCTTGGCAAAGCACAGATAGCCAATGTTTACGGTATTTACCAGCCCTCATCGGTGGTGGCGCTCAGTACATACAATTGAAAAGGACCTGACATTTTTTTTGACGGATTATTTGCTCCCAAACATTTCGATGCTTCTGATTCATGAAGAGTTAGGCCTCCGGTAAATTCAATAGTTATGTTTTTCAGCTATTTGACTGGTCTATTTAGGAATGTAGACACTGAATAGAATTAAATGGTTTGATGCAGCCTATACAACCTCGCTAATGTGGTTGTATCGCTTCTTTTTTAATTTGAAGATTAAATTGCATTTATTTCGCCGTTTAGAGGAACATGCCAAAAAGAACTCACTAAAACCAAAGATAAAAATCCGCGTGAAATGCAACTTACATTGGTATTTAAGCGTCTAAAAGACCTCACTCAATGATTTGAACAAAGTAAAATTTAAACAAAATGTAGTCATAAAGCTTATATAACAATACAGAGCACTTACTTCATTAAAAGTGTTCCTTTTCTGAACAAATAAAACCAATGTGTTCTTGTCAATCCGACCTCAAAACGAGATATTTTGACAATTTTTCGTTTTTTTCGAATAAGCGAGAAAAAAGAGGTAAGAGTAAAATATATTCGCCTAAACTACATTGTACAACCCATGATTTTGTAATTAACTGTCAAAAGTCCACTGTCAGAAAAATAAATAACACTCTTGGAGCATTTCAAATCAACTTCATTATCATAAGAGATGTCGTGTGCATAAAAGACATTAATCAAATTATAATAAAGCTTCAAGCAAAAAAGATGTGGTCCCGTATTTAAATGGCAAAAAGTAGCCGAGAACTGCATTGAATGCTAAAATCTCTACCTATAAGACTTAGCCGCATTAGATTTAAGCCGACTCCGTGTTAATGTTTTGTAGTATTCTTGAAAATGATGCAAGAGAGACAATAATGATGTAGTGCATAACTTTACAACTAAACTTCCCTACAGTCTTCAAGAAAGTCGACTGTGGTTTTGATTATTTCATATGAAGAAGCAAAAAGCGAATGTTGATGAACTTTCCAGTTCGCACACAACACAATTAACTGAAGAGAATCGTTCTGGTGGGAGAAGCGAAGACAGAAGAGCAGGAGAAGAGCAGAAAGAGAGAAGAGAGAAGACAACATGACAGACAACAGACGTACAGACAGACAGACAGACAGACTAGAAGGAGAGTAGAGTACAGACCAGACAGACAGACATGACAGACAGACCAGACAGAGAGACAGACAGAGACAGACAGAACGTAGAGAGAGAAGAGAGAGAGACAGAGAGAGAACGAGAGAGAGAGGACAGACAGAGAGATTTTCATTGGAGGTGCATGTGCAAGTTTACAAACGTTTCTTGCTACCCATACAGCAAAAAAAAATCGAAGCCATCACTCGCCTGAACACAAGATATACACGATGGAACAAATTGACACTTTTCCATTCACTACTTCAGCGTAGTCGCCTCGCATGGCTCAAGCACATTTCTGCCAATTCTGCTTTATCCTGATAAAAGGTGTGACATTTATTTCCGTATTGTATTTCCACACGACATGGTGGGCCTAACTCAAAGAAGCATTACGCTCAGTTGCGAACAAACATGGGCGGCTTACGGTACTAACGTGCAAAGGAAGGCCATTATGGCCGCAGCATGCTCCATCTTGTGGTACAAGATGGAATTTGGGGATGGCGAGCTCTAAGAGGTGAAGAGGCGGCGAAGGAAGTTTTGATTCAATTAACGCAGTGCAATACCAGTTTTAGACTAATCCTACACGCGGAGACAAGGCTTCGAGTATGTTTACGTACGATTGCTGATTTGTATCAGGGTAAGTATATATGTAAACCTTTTCAGTAACCACAGTAGCGTTCTTTCTTTCATTCGCCTGCTCAACACACGTGTAGCTGGAGTGACGAACGGAGACGGACAAACAAACGACTACAGAAGTATTAATAACAGATTACACCATTCTGGAACACTCTTTCCAAATGAATTCATCACAAGCGGACTGAACAACGTAAAAAGTTTCAGACAGAGAAACCGACGGTTAGTACACAAAGTTATCTCACTAAAATTCCTTGCACATTCATAAAGATATAAATTACAGAACCATAAACGCCAAAAAACACACCTAATCAGTTAAACAGTCCATGACGAGGCAATTGCAACCATAAACAACGATTTTGTTCCACCAAATGTACACCCGGCAACACGAATAACAATGTCGAATGAAGAGATTGACTTCCAGACCAGAAGCCATGTGTATGGAGTGGTCCAGAACGCTTAAGAAGGACAAGGACGACAGACGTAACAACGCCGATGCTTCAGTGGACACACTTGTGTCTGGATTCTTGGTTGTCCAGGAGCTGAGAAATGGGACGCATTAGAAGAAGGCTAGTCTTCTTGCTTAGCTTGAGGCGCATGGACAAAGATCTCTAACAATTGACTCAGTCAAGACATTTCTGAGCTCAAGATGGCTACCGGGGCAGACCAGGGAGGTGGTGGTCACAAATCTCTCTATTTCAAAACCAACTGTTAAGACACACTTGAAACTACTTTTCTTTTCCACCGATATATTCAGATAACTGAACGCTACACACTACACGTCCCGTGAACGCAAAATGCAATTCGCGATGGTCAACAGGAACGGGTCAGTATTGCAAAGCTTTGGTAACGACCAGCGAACGTAAAAACCGAGTGATGCTACCTCCCTTTGCCTAAAATGTTGGACAGGTGTTTGCAAATAAGATAACAAGCATAAAGAAAAGAACTAACAAGATGATATAAACACAACGCACCATATTGAGAATGGTGAAATTATAGGGTTGAGCGAAACGGCCTCAAGATACGACCCGAAACAAGCAGATAGAAATCCCCACATTAAAAACATTTCAATTAAATAAATTACTAATTCTTGCGAAGTTTGGACTGTGTGTACAATCCCCACCTCCCCAATGGCTAGCTCAGACACACTCCATGGGTCGGTATTGAGGAAGATATTTTCTTCCATGAGAAAAGGGGGGGGGAGGGAGGGGGGGGCGGGAATTAAATAAATAGTCAGGTAAAAGTGGATGGAACAGCGAATATTTCTGCCGATAATCTGTTCGTAGTCCGTACTTGGAAGAATGTAAGTCACATGCATGGGCTAGGTTGAGCGACGTATACAACAAGTATGTAAGATTTGTCTATTTTTGTCAATTAGAGCCAAAAAAATAAAGAGTAACCAAGGGTAGCAAAAAATTGATAGTCTGACGCGACATGCAGGAACGACATGAGACGACTGATTGGATTTTTTGTGTAAGCACGGCAAGACAAGATATTTAAAACGAAAAATTGTGGCAGGAACAGAAATCAAGATACAAAGACTAGTTTGGTGATTCTCCAGTGTTATTTAGAGTGCTACAGTTCACCGCATAATCCCGCCTTTATGATCTATACAACCTGCTCATTCACAGTCATTCAGCTAGGGGATTCAGTTATCACAAGGGGTCACACATCA
Source organism: Theodoxus fluviatilis (assembly GCA_034096865.1). Taxonomy (NCBI): domain Eukaryota; kingdom Metazoa; phylum Mollusca; class Gastropoda; order Cycloneritida; family Neritidae; genus Theodoxus; species Theodoxus fluviatilis. The sequence continues at coordinate 97,431 of JAWQFJ010002091.1, forward strand.
AAGTCCGGGTGCCTGGCTTTGAATAAAGTCCCGTTGTTATATCAGGAGGAAGACCTACACTCTTTTAAGTTTGCGTAGTAAGTTAAACTTTCAACATCAGATACCTTCATACTGGAGTGGCAGAAAGAGGATAAGCATATCATAGGAAAGGATTAGATGTGACACCGTTTTAACACAACAACAGGAAAACAAATGTCATGTGTTTGCACACTCTTTCAGACAAAAGCCCGAAGATGCGCTAGTCAGCTAACCATCACCTCCCACTGAAATAGTGCCACCCCGCAGAGACCTAGACTGTAACAGAGGGTCGATTGGATAATGTAAGTGTCATTACCTTGTGTGCTAGTAGAAGTTATAGCATATCTGGCTTCAAAACTTAACGTCCAGCAGCAAGGTCCTGCAATCCTGAGTTTTGCGAAAGGCCCCGGACAGATTGGCGACTGGTTGATGAACGCGAGCGTCTAACAAAGGTAACACACTAGGACTAACATTGCTAGACCTTTTTCAAACAAATCTGCGGGACGAACGATACGTCCTGCATACATAACAATTTCGCATATCCCTTACACTTGTAAATTTTGATCTTAATAAGTAGATTAATGGACAGGATTTGTGACTAGCAAAGCTAAACTTCGAGGTAGCATCTGCGAAAAGACCTGAAAAGGAGTCCAAGCGATGAGCGCGTGTGCAAAGCCGGCAACGACATCATCTCCATCAGAACACGGACATTGACCAACGGAACTGGGCAAAACCGTGCAGCCTATTCGACGGTCAAGGTCTCGGCTCCTCGGTCAGGTCGAAATGGAGACGCTGCACATTGTACTACGGAAACCTTGTAACGCCACATGAAGGGACACAAACGACACAGACAACTGACAGAGAAAAAAGAACATACAGCTCAGTGAAAAAAAAAAAAAACGGAAGTCGCGGGTTGATGGCACCAACGAGCTAACCCTCATCTCCCTTTAAATGCGGTGATCATGTACTGTTTGTGAGAATATGGGTACTGCCACCAACGCGATCAAACAAATCGTCCAGCCACGATAAGACATCGGCCGCTTATTCGGAAATTTGTCGCGAGAAAACGGCGGCAAAAATATTACTTTACCGAAGTAAACCTTGTCAGCGAAATAAAACACCAGCGAGGGACACAACAAAAATGACCATCACGTAGATGCAGAGATCATGTTCCCCTTCAGAAAGAAGAACTGCTCACCTTCCTCAACCAGCACGGGCGATCTGCCACCTCTTTGTCATCCTGACTTTTTCAGGGGTCCGTGTCCTTGTAGCCGGAAGTGGCCAACAAGAGTGGAGCATTATAGGGAGCATATTCGCCATGCCGAAGATGACGTGAAGTACGACTGGAGGAGACGGTTACTCTGTTGGGTGGAGACTTTAACTATAGTGCATACACGTTATAGATGACGCAGAAACAGGGCCTATGAGGTGAAGCAAGAGGTGGAAGGTCAGAGTCAGTGGGCAGGCAATGAGTTAGAGTACCCTCGACAGCTACAGGCCCCCGGCAGTTTAGATAAATTACCTCCCCTCGCGTCATCCCAGGAGCCACCGCTGCCACGCGGTCGCCAGCCCCTGATGTTCTCGCGATATTTCTTCAGAGCGAATTAGCAAGATTTATCATCCTTGCTGCTCCGCGAAACAGTCGCTAACCATGGCATTATAAATGTTCAGCAGTGTTTATTTTTCATCCATGCTTTCAGGGTGCTTGTCGACGTAAACATCTTCTTGTAGCGATTTTTAAAAAGAGTTTAAAAGGAGAACGCACACACACACACATCGCAAGTCATTTGATTCTGCTCTGTAATTCTATCATTTCTGTGTCGTTTTAGTAATTAGTTTGAAGTATACGATGCACGAAATAACGTCTTCCTTAAGAAGACACCATTATTTTGTTTTTTGTAAAGTTAAGGTGTAAAGAGTCCGACATACTAAATAAAGTTTAATATTTTCCTCCATAGAGTTTCTATATTTTTGTCTATAAAGTTGAAAAAACATCAAAGTTCGGATATTTTCTACTTCTGCAAATATTCTGCCGAGCTCTCCCTTTTAAAAACATAACTTAGTGAAGATTGCATTTGGTAAATAATACTCTCAACGTGCTCTTTCGTCTTTCCAACATACACACATAACTCCGTGGTCTGAGCAAATCTCGCTTAGTAACGCCAGAGAATTTCGCCAAATTAACGGCGCCGATTGCCAATGTTATTGCCGAGTGAAATCGCGGGACGGAAGAACGTTATTCCCGTGCCTCGAATACACTCTTGTACATTAAGCCCATTTTAATTAATGTACTTTGATTTAAGCATGAAACAGCGCACACTGGGAGGTGCAATCAGAATACATTTATTCTATAGCGTTTTACCTCTGCCATACTCTCGGTGAGAAAAAATGACATATGACGTTTGCCTTCTTTCATCAAAGTTATCGCCAGAAGTACGCGCCATAAAACAGGCGAGAAATATTTCCACGTGGTTTGTAATTGATTGATAACCACGCATAAAAGAGAGCTCGCCTGTATTTCCAATAACCACCTTTACGGATTTCTGCGCTCATGAAGTCGGCGGGGCAAATAAATGCTCACGAGGAATAAGTATTATCGCTATCTCACTCCCGTTGATAACACTCAGGAAATAGATTTCTTATTCTTTTGATCTAGGGCGTATCGCAGAGACATGGCCGTGAAATCTCGCGCGAAATGTCCTTCACGTGAGACTGGAGCATGATGGGAAGCCACGTTGAGGTCACACTTGCCTCTGATGACGTGTTCATGGGCAGACAACGACGCAGTACTCCAAGAAGGCCAACTCCGACAGAAAAAGTTCTCCCTATTCAAAGCAGTAAAAAGATTCGCCTCGCTGACTTGTGCTTGATAAGTAATGATGGTCTGGAGGAGAGAGAGAGAGAGAGAGAGAGAGAGAGAGAGAGAGAGAGAGAGAGAGAGAGAGAGAGAAAGAGAGAGGGGGAGAGGAGAGAGGGGGAGAGGAGAGAGGGGGAGAGGAGAGAGAGAGAGGGGGGGAGATATATATAGAGAGGGGGTGGGAGATATAGAGAGAGACGGGGGAGAGGAGAGAGAGAGAAAGAGAGAGAAACAGAAAGAGAGAAATACAGAGAAGGGAGAGAGGAGAGAGACAGAGAGAGAGAGGGGGGGAAGAGGAGAGAGAGATAGAAAGAGAAAGAGAGAGAGAGAGAAAGAGAGAGAGAGAAAGAGAGAGAGAGAAAGAGAGAGAGAGAGAAAGAGAGAAAAATAAAAAGAGAGAGAGAAAGAGAGGGACATAGAAAAAGAGAGACGGGCGGACGGACGGACGGACGGACGGACGGACGGACGGACGGACGGACGGACGGACAGACAGACAGACAGACAGACAGACAGACAGACAGACAGACAGACAGACAGACAGACAGAGGGGCAAAATGGAAAGGACGGATAGACACAGACACGTTGACAGGCAGATAGACAGAGAGTGAGAGAAAGAAGTACGAACAGACAGACTTTTCGAACGTGAGTGGGTACGAACGACTGAATGATAGATAAATGATAACTAGTAGAAGCGGGATTGCTTGAAAAGCGCACAGAGGGCCACATACAAATGAGCCAGGGCGAGGACATTATCAAGTAACTGGTGGAAGCTTTTAATTTCTAAGGACGGGGGCACCACAACAGTTTGCTGCATTGAAACCATTTCCAAGAAGAAGATGAGTGACAAAAAAACCCACGAGACGAAGACCTGTCTGCTCTTGCACTCAGGGTACGGCACACTCACTAAATGGTCCCTGCTTTCCTCGGAACCTGCGACATGAATGTAGTTCGTTTGGAGGCAAATACCGTGAAACGACTCCACAAATAAGGACTCTGGCACTTGCGCAGCACAGCAAGGTAGATGGGGTTTGGGGGAAAGTCGGCTTTAACCCCACACGGTGCCAGAACAATTTCATTTTATGATGCTGGCAGGCGACGTGTTGTGATGTTTTTCGCAGCTGATTCTTATGCAATGTACATAGACGCTGTGGCAAAGATCATTACCCACATAAACCAGTTCTCTTATTGTGGTCCATCATGTATCGAATTCCTCGTCTTCTAACGACAAAGACGACAGCAAACAGCAAACTTGGCCACTGGAAAACTCGCCCTGTGAAAAATTAATCTGTGCACGTTTTTGTCTTTAGACTTCCTTAGAGCAGTTAAGTCAGTAATATTTCTATCTAATAATGCAAGTAATTATTGGCGGTAAGCTACCAGACGACTGTAGTTTGCCTTGCAGGTATAATGTGTCACAAATCGGCACCTTGCTCAGGTTCGTCTAATCTGGATGAGGAAAGACGAGATAAACTCTGCCTGCTAATCTTTTCCGCTGTATCTTGTCTATTCAACAGACAGACATCCCACATTCATTGTAGGTCCTCATCAACATGAAACTCTCACTCTGAGATAAGTGTTCGCGATCCCGCTCAACACACCGTGCAAGAAGAAGAAGGTACAAACTCATGCTCTGACCTCCATAACAGCGAAGCAGTTGAGTCGGAGGGAAGTCAGTCTGCCTTTTCGCAAAGCGCAGATGAACTGGTTAACTGTGTGAAGACTCTCCATACTCGGCGAGAGAAACGTCTGCAAATCGCGCTTGTTACCCGTAGTCGTGGGTCTGGCTGACATTCCTCAAATCTGCTGGGGCAGAGAGCGTCTGAGCGAGCAAATTGAAGCTCATCCCTGCGCCCCATCCCCATTCATTACCACCCTGGATTTATGGGGCGACTGCGCTGCAGCTCATCAGCTCCTCTCGCCGTCTTCGAGCCCGTTTT
>JAWQFJ010002091.1:107242-124742 GCA_034096865.1 Theodoxus fluviatilis
AAGCCGTAACAGGAAATTATAGATACGGAGCGGTGCATTGGCAGCTAGATTTACATGTATATGCCCCCCACCCACCAACCCCCACCCCACCCACCCACCCCCACCCCCCACCCCACCCACCCACCCCCACCCCCCCCCACCCACCCACCCCAAAATGCATGGACGAATGATGAAGAATGGAGTTTTACGGTCTTTCATCTTCTGTAGGCTATGTGAGGCTAATGACCAAAATATTATCAGAGCTGGTTGGAATAAGACAGCCACATAAGTCTCGATTTCCCTACTTATTCGTCTTCCATGATTTGCGTAAGGAGAAGCAATGGATGTATTCTTACGCCCCATCCACCGAGGGAATGGAATAAAATTTCCCCACTGGAATCTGTGCTCAGTAGCATACTGAGTAAATTTTTTATTCCAGATGATCCAGAAGGACCAACCACTTCATACTGTCCACAGAAATACACTCTTACTTAGCCGCTTCTTTGTGCAAAAACACGCTTTGCGAGATTTCATGTGCCATAATTCTTCAAGCGCCTCAGAGAATCTCTAATGGAATATTACGACTAAAAACGCTTTGATAAAATTGGAGATGCAACAAGTTTAGGCAAATTATCGACTGTGACATGCCATGGAAACCTGATACTAACATCAAAGCTGTGTAGTCGAAAGGGAATTATTCGAGCTAACGCTCAAGTTTCAGCTTCCACATTATTGCTAGTGTGTGTAGGCAATAGGGGTTCGAGCTAACGCTCAAGTTTCAGCTTCCACATTATTGCTAGTGTGTGTAGGCAATAGGGGTTCGAGCTAACGCTCAAGTTTCAGCTTCCACATTATTGCTAGTGTGTGTAGGCAACTAGGGGTATCGAGAGCTACCGCTCAAAGTTTCGTAGCTGCCACATTATTTTGCTAGTGTGTGTAGGCAAATAGGGGTTCGACTCACGCTCAGTTTTACAGCTTCCACATTATTGCTAGTGTGTGTAGGCAATAGGGGTTCGAGCTAACGCTCAAGTTTCAGCTTCCACATTATTGCTAGTGTGTGTAGGCAATAGGGGTTCGAGCTAACGCTCAAGTTTCAGCTTCCACATTATTGCTAGTGTGTGTAGGCAATAGGGGTTCGAGCTAACGCTCAAGTTTCAGCTTCCACATTATTGCTAGTGTGTGTAGGCAATAGGGGTTCGAGCTAACGCTCAAGTTTCAGCTTCCACATTATTGCTAGTGTGTGTAGGCAATAGGTGGTTCGAAGCTAAGCGCTCAAGTTTCAGCTTCCACATTATTGCTTAGTGTGTGTAGTGCAATAGGGTGTTCGGAGCTAACGCAGCAAGTGTCAGAGCCTTCCCACTTAGTGCTAGTGTGTAGGTAAGGCAATAGGGGTCGAGCTAACGCTCACGTTTTCAGCTTCCACGTATGTGCTAGTGTGTGTAGCGGCAAATAGGGGTTCGAGCTAACGCTCAAGTTTCAGCTTCCACATTATTGCTAGTGTGTGTAGGCAATAGGGGTTCGAGCTAACGCTCAAGTTTCAGCTTCCACATTATTGCTAGTGTGTGTAGGCAATAGGGGTTCGAGCTAACGCTCAAGTTTCAGCTTCCACATTATTGCTAGTGTGTGTAGGCAATAGGGGTTGCGAGTTGAAAAAAAGTTGACAGTTACAGGAAGATGGCGTCTAAAAGTAGAAAAAGACATCTAAACTGTGTTTCATTTCAAAAATTGTTTAAGTGTGTGCGTGTGTGTGTGCGTGCGGGCGTGTGGTGTGTGTGTGTGGGGGGGGTGGGGTGGGGGGGGGGGGGGGGGGGGGGGGGGGGGGGGGGTGGGAGGGGGGGGGGGGGGGGGGGGGGGGGGGGGGGGGGGGGGGGGGGGGGGGGGGGGGGGGGGGGGGGGGGGGTTGGGGTATGGGGGGGGGGGGGGCGTGTGCGTGTGCGTGTGTATGTGTGTGCGTGTGTATGTGTGTGTGAGTGTGTGAGCGTGCGTGCTTGCAAGCATGTATGTCTAATTGCGCTTGAACGCCTGATCTGAACAAGTAAGTTAGTGCGTGCGCCTTGTTCGCATATACACTCTACAGAACGCGCATGTGTTTATTCATACGAGTGCATGTGCTACTGGACACTCTGATCATATCAAGGAGACTTATGTTGTCTTCGGTCATAATCTTGTAACGCTGCGGTAGTTGGGTTGCACGTCATCAGGAGACCCTGGCGTGAGATGACAAGGGACTCATCTGTCTCCATTCATCTTCTCTGTAATGCTCCTGTCAGAGCAGGCCGGGAAGGAATCCTTCGCTGCCTGGGACGACGGCGCCGTCTGGGCAGAGCTGGCACGCAGGTCGCTCTTCAGTTCCTGTCCCCACTGCTATAGGGATTAGCCAGGAGTCCCCTGGGCTGCAGCAAGTTGTGTCGTCCTGTACCAATCCATCCCCCTCCCCCTCCCACAATCCCCCTCCACCATTCCCCCTTCTTTTCCCGCCAAAACTCCCCGGGCATGCCAGCTTGGGGCGTTTCGATTTTAAAAGTTGATAATGTGCTATAAGTTTTAGAGATACGTTTTTTCTTGTTAATATTTCAATATTTACATTTTGATCCGGCAAACGTACAATACCTTTTCCTTTATCTTCTACAAATGAACTGGTAGGGAGGTTGAGTGCAAATTCCTGTGGTTGGAGACGAAATTAATGTGGTGCAAGAATGAATAAATTAATGGATGGGTGATGGATGGATGGCTAAATGAATGAATGAATGAATGAATGAATGAATGAATGTATGAATGAAGAAAGGAAGGAAGTTTTACGGCCTAACTGTTGTCGCCCAGTAAGGCCATTGATTACAAATTCAACAGAGTTTATTTTTAAAAAGCGCAGTCTCCATTTCCCTAGTTCTACGCCTTCTACAAATCGCTGTGTTGTTGGTTGGGTTTTTTGGTTGGTTAGTTTCTTCGTTATTCGGAAGAAAACTCAACACGTTCACAACGGACTCTGTTGAAATGTGATGGAAGGTCAGGGTTTCACCCGAAGAACATTTCATTACATTGTAGAGGATATATGTCATGTTGTTCAGGAATAGGATGTATCAAAATACATTTCAATGCGCATGACGAAGTTGATGACGTCAAACGTCATTCCGCCGGCGTACGCGTTCCACACTCAGAAACCGCTAGGAGGCACTAAAATGGAGTGAACTTCGTAGCATTAGGCCTGGCTAGCAGAACATCCAGCCTGAATTATACAGGCCTGGCTAGCAGAACATCCAGCCTGAATTATACAGGTCATGGAAGATAAATTGTGGCTTTCTTGGCGGAGGTTTGCGCCCTCAGAGTGCTCACTAGTTCATGATGCAAAGGTTGCATGACCTATAAATGCATTCTTACTCGTGTCGACAAGATCACTCCCGCTATTCAAGTGCAGTCCCCATTAGAATTAATATCACTCAGCTAACAACGGAACATTACACGTTCAAAGCGTACTCGGGTCAAATATGAGGATAATTATTGTACAATCGTTTTAGTTTGATCGCATTGTCAATCAAACATTGGCACCTTTACTTCAAAAGTACAGATATTGTCTCTTCAACAGAAGTGATCAATACATCACTGACTGACATTATACTGAGATTGATGTTGGAGCGCGTATGGCACCTTCTACAATTACTTCGTTTGCGGAATTTTTTCTCCTAAAAATTCCGTAAGAATATTCTTCCCCCAACATTATCTTCTATGTGTTTTTCCATTTTTACGTTGCAGTTTGTGTGTGCGCGCGCGCGCGCGCGCGCGTGTGTGTGTGTGTGTGTGTTTGTGTGTGTTTCTGTGTGTTTCTGTGTGCGTGTGCGTGTGCGTGAGTGCGTGATTGCGTGCGTGCGCGTGTGTGTATGTGTGTGTGTGTGTTTGTCTTCTAGAAATGGATGAGATAAACCCCCTATAGGGGCAAAAAGCATAGCCCGACACAAACCATAAGCAACGGCTTTTGCTGTGAAGCGAATCTGGATGAACCAGAAACTGCATGTTCCAATGCATGGAAGTACGCATGCGCACGGGGACCCTTCACTCTCTGCGAATGTCCCAGGGAAAAACGGCGAGGAAATTGTGCAAGACGGTGACAAGGACTGCATTAACAGACAATCTTTTATCGTGACGTCGCACGCTGATGAGTTTTGATTACAATCGCCCAGCAGATATTTCTCCCCATCCCACGCTATGTAGAGCAAACATTCCATTTTCCTCTTGAACATCCGAATGTCGAGATCACGAAGGACTTTCGAAGGCTCAGAAAATTACATAGGTTGCATACAAATGTAGCAGAGGACGTGCCGCAATAATAATGTAAACATGTTTTAAAACACGTATATATATATATATATATATATATATATATATATATATATATATATATATATATATATATATATATATATATATATATATATATCCAATACAGTAATTCACGTGATGCTGGGGCTTTATGGTCGAGTGGTTAGCTCGCTTCACCCACAGACTCCTGCGACTAGTGGGTCCGGCGTTCGAAGCTGCGTGGTTCCCGGAGATGCATCCTTGAGTAATGTGCTATCTCACATTGCTTCTCCCCACCCAGTAGTACAAATGGGTACCTGAGAAGGCCGTGATGGTCACTGTAGTGCGAACAACCCCTGTATGCGTCCATGAGCCAGCATCGGGTTGGAATCCTTCTCAGAGAGTAAAGTTGGTGTTGGTACCTGAATCTGCCTCTTAAAAAATCGTCATTGTATCTGTCGTCAGGTGCCAGTGGAACATTGATCAAGCGGCCCAGTGATCAGGGGGTAAAGTGTAAAGCGGTTTGAGGCCCAGACATGGATGATGAGTCGCTATACAAAACCACACCTTTACCTGCTCACTGTCAAACTCTTCTCCACCTTGACAACAACGCGAGACACATTTTGAAACTCTCGCTGCCAAAATAGTTCACTCCGTTAGGCCTGATGAATTCATAAGTTTCGAATTGTGGCTTCTTTTATTCATCAGTCGGGGGAAAGGGAAGTGTGTGTGTGTGTGTGTGTGTGTGTGTGTGTGTGTGTGTGTGTGTGTGTGTGTGTGTGTGTGTGTGTGTGTGTGTGTGTGTGTGTGTGTGTGTGTGTTGTGTGTGTGTGTGTTTGAGTTGTGAATACGATGACTGCTAAAAAGGTGGATGACATCACATTCGTGCGTCTCGTGTATGTTCATCCAGCGACTTAACTTTAGCTCTGAATCTCGATACCTGTTGTCGCAGGTGGAAATTTTTGCGCTAGAAATCGCTCTCGGCCCACTCAAGAGAAGTGAGCACGAACGGGAGCTGCCCAAGACCTTTGCAGCGACGGTGGCGAAACACAAATTGAACGGCCAAACACAGCGCGCGTGTTGTAATTGCTTCTTTGTCGCTCAACCAACATACGAATACCAGCGGGCAAGGCCTAGAAGTAGAGTGTTCCCGGAGGCCAAAAAATGCCGCCCTCTTTCTCATAAACGCGCCCAACTTGCTGAGTAGATGGCTCATTGTCCCTGTCGAACGGATTGGACCCTAGAAGGACAACACGAGAATTTCGCGGGGGTGAGGTAGGAAGAGGGCGGGGTGGGGAGGGGTTGCAGCCGGTGTAGGGGCTGAAAGAGGGCGTTGGGAGGGCGAGCCTTTGTTCAGGGGTGGGTTTCTTTGTGCTGCACCGCCCCCCGGGCTCCCTACTGTGCGGTCGTGCAAACAAACATCACCCGCTGCAACGACGGCGACTGCGCACTTGAGCCTGCAAATATGGCCTTTCTACGGCGCCAAATGCGATTTCATTGAAGGCGAAACGCCCTCTGGCATCGCGGCACGGTCCTGTCGTGTCGAGCTGTGCGTCCGCATCCGCTTGTCGTGCCAGGTGGTGAAAGCTTGAGTTACTACCGTTCCTCTGTACAAGACCACCCCCTCCACAACCAACCCCATCCCACCCCTACCCCTAAATCCACCCCCCGCCTCCCCTTCCCATCTATATTCTTCCAATCGCCTTTCCCCCTTCCCTTCCACAATTCCAACCCACTCCACTCTAATTCTTCTCTCCCAGTCAACTCAACTCATCTCTACCCACCTCTCACTCTCAAACTCTTCCATGATCATCTCTATCACTCTCCCCGTCCACTCAGTCCCTCGATTCCCTGATCGTAAGCTAAGAGCATGGCGGAATGAAAATGAGAGAGGGAAATAAAGATTTCAGATCACCGTTCTTACCCCGTGCAAGGTCGTATTTTCTCGCACGTAGATGTCGACCATTTTCATTGAAGTTACGTTGCGCGCTTCGTTGGCGTTGTCAGAAATGAGTCACAGTGTGGTGGAGACCGCGGCGATTATCGCGGGAGTCATCCAATAGGTATCGCCAGCATCCGAAAACTCGGAGAAAAGTTACAGTCTGGTCCGAGGAAAGGTATATTCCCTCGGCTTCGTTCAACGCAAGCCCAGAAAAAACCCTCCTCGTCACGATGCAGCGCTTTATTCGCCGCAGCCTGGAGTCCCATATCACCATCGCATTCTCAGCTGGAAAATCGCACTCCCCCTCAAAAACGACCCACACCTGCGATGCAGGGGTAAAAACAGGGTCGAAATGGGGCTTACCTCAGCTTTCAAGGCCTGTGTTGAATATTCTTTTTTTTTAAGAGGGAAAAAAACAACCACTCCGTGGATTTCGTTTTCGGGTCGCCTGGGAGGAAAAAAGCAGGGCCTGTCGAGGCGCTCTTCTGACGACTCCAGCTTCCTCTTCTTGGCGCGGCTTAGAGCCCTCGAGACCGCCTCAGCTGTCTGCAGGGAGAGGGACGGGGAGGGACAATGGGCGTCACGAGGAGAGAGGGGGGGACCACGCGACCGCCAGTCCTGCTGGCAGACTTGGGTTGCAGCCCCACGTAATGAAGACGTCAAGGGTGTGTGAAGAGGCTGCAAGCCAACACTGCTCCGCTTTGTGGCCGTAGGACAGCCATGCAGGCAGCAAGGAAGTCAGGCAGGCAGCAAGGGAGCCAGGCAGGCAGCAAGGGAGTCAGGCAGGCAGCAAGGGAGTCAGGCAGGCAGCAAGGGAGTCAGGCAGGCAGCAAGGGAGCCAGGCAGGCAGCAAGGGAGTCAGGCAGGCAGCAAGGGAGTCAGGCAGGCAGCAAGGGAGTCAGGCAGGCAGCAAGGGAGTCAGGCAGGCAGCAAGGGAGCCAGGCAGGCAGCAAGGAAGTCAGGCAGGCAGCAAGGGAGTCAGGCAGGCAGCAAGGAAGTCAGGCAGGTAGACTAGCAAACTGGTGCAGCCAGCTAGCGTTTCCGAAGGTTCGCCATGGTTTCCCCCTCTACCTGAGTTTCCGAGTCATAACCGTACATTGCCGTATATGGGTGCTTTACAACTTGACTCTACGTCGTGTGTTCATATTGAGTCACTACTTCACTGGTTCCTCAAGGTCATCATTGTCACTCTCTATGAGACGCCCCCACATAACGTCAGCTTTCATGTCGAGTCACTACGACTTTGTTCATTTCACATTACGGCGTCCTTGTTCATGATATAAAAACCAATAACGCCAATGTTCACGTCACGTGTCGACGCCATCGACTTACGCCAGGTTTCATGAAAAGTTTAAAACGTTAATGTTACCGACATGGCACCGTATCGCTGCCACTTCATTATGTCACGATTATTGTGACACGTCCTTCATCAACGTTCACCTCACGTTATCAAGTCAATGTGAAAGTTACACCAACGCGTAGTCGTTCAGATTAGTCAGGATTTACGCCACGTCATCGATTCAATGAAAGTCAAGTCAGATTCACTCCGTAAATGGTTACGTTAAGTCTCGTGTCGGAGTTAACGTCACATCATCGTGTCAGTTGCTGTGTCATATTGTCAGCGTTAACGTCACACCGTCATGTCAGTTGTTGTGTCATATTGTCAGTGTTAACGTCATGCCATCGCGTCAGTCGCTGCGTCATATTGTCAGTGTTAACGTCACACCGTTATGTCAGTTGCCACATCATATTGTCAGTGTTAACATCACATCGTCATGTCAGTCGCTATGTCGTATTGTCAGTGTTGACATCACATTGTCATCTCAGTTGTTATGTCATATTGCCAGTATTCACGGCAAGATGAGCTGCACTGTTTGTCTTTAACCACGTCACTCAAGTTACGTATCCACTCACATGATGTCATCTTATATTGTCGCCTCTTTACTTATCTCACATCAATTTTGTGTCATACGTATATAATCAGAGTGTTGACGCACATTATTATATCTGTTCCCGAAGCAATATCATCATGCTTGAAAATATTCACAGCAGTTCTTTGAGAACGTTAAAAGAAAATATGGAAGATACTATCTTTACTAAACACTTGTAAATTGAAGAAACAAAATTGAAAAGCTTTGACATTAAAAAGGTGTACTACAATAAGAATATCTGACCAAGAAAATATTGCTTTCTAAGTAAAGATGACATTTTTGCTCACAGAAGGACACTTCCTACCAATTTCTGAACAATCTGTATCGGCCATGACAAGTTCGAGAAACTCCTTTTCATGAATCGGCTTCTTTACAACAGGTGGATTGATTCCATTTCTCCTTCAATAATGTCCATCGTTCACAAAGGGCTCGACTAGATTCCATTATCTACTGCAACTTTAGCCACTCACATACAAGGTGGACATTCAGTCGAGGGTTGTTGTTTTTTAATTATCTTGTCCCATTTTATATGGTCAATTACGCAGATCTGGACACACATTGCCAACATCTATGACCAGGCACGCGCTGCGCAAGCCGGCTGCCTTGCACTGGTGGCTCTCTGGAGGCCTGAACTTTGAAGCAGTCAAGGCCGAGGCGGCTTTGGGTTTAATTGCGGAATGGATATGAGGCAGTGCGGGTCCCGGACTTTCGCCGGGGAGAGCTCCCTGGCCGCTGTCTTTATGGGGCCTTTGGCAGTTTTATGCCGCCATCCCTGTCCCATTTCCCTCTTCCAAAGAGCACTTTTTCAATCCCATTCTTCCCGCGAATGAAAGGGATACACCATACAGCTTCCATTTAAAACATTCTTCTCGTTCGTCCCTGGGCGCGGAATGAATTTGTAATGGTCTTTGAACATCAGTCGAGGTCCGTGTAGATGTTGCACTGTTGTTGTGCTCTTCCACAAACCCACACAAAGAGAATCTGTGTCACTTTCCCTTTCTCGTCCGTAATTTTTCTGCTACACAGCATTTATCCCCGTATGCATTCCTCTGATTATTCGTGCGTCTCACACATATACACAGAGAGATAACAGGAGTAGTGGCGGAAATGAAGGCGGAAAGAGGGACAGGGAGGTCGTGTCGAGGTGCCTGTGTTACCACGGTTCTAATCTGCTCCGGTGCTATAGCCAGCCCCGCTTCTTCCCGCCCCTCTTTTCCACCACGACTTTCCATGGACTGCCTCTCAAAGATGGATGGACGGATGATGTTTCACGGCCCATCAACCCCTGTAGGCTATGTAAGGAACTAATCACAGAAAATCATTAGAGCCGGTTAGAATTAGAGGAAGTCACTCTCTATCTCATCATTCGACTCTAACAAATCGCGTACGGAGACGCGGCGGGTCAAATTTTAACCCTACCCCACAGGAGGACTGTCTCTCAAACGAAAGGTTTACTTGAGCGCTAGTGGACATTAAGAAGTCCCCCTAAGGAATATTTTGAATGTGGCATCCTACTTATTGTTTGATCCCACCTTATCCTTGCTGGAGCTCTGATAAGACCCCCACCAATTTGTTGGAAATAATGTTACATCATTTACTGTGTTTTACGCTGCTTAAACTAGCCTAGTGCTCTGACAACAGTCGTTTATTTGACGGAATGTTTCTCACCTAAAATCATTGAATGAAAGGTGCCACTGAAAGAGAGGATTTAACGCTGCTTCAAACTCAATTTGGAATATTATTACGATATTTCAGCTAATCAGTCTGGGAATAGAAAACAAATTATTCGGTTTCACAAATCGTTGATTAAAGAAATTCTTTTAAAATCTCCCAGATTGCGGCCCCATTCGTTCGACTTTCTGTTGAGTATTTGCTAAGTATTATCCTGCAAAGCTCGTGTGTCCGCCAGCCTCCGTCCCCGCCATCATTTTGCTCCTTTGGTGATGGATTACATTTGAAGCGTTGATCTGCTACTGAACAAACTGATTCTGGCATGATCGTTTCTCATCTGACAGTCTGTCATTCGTGTTGCAGTTCTTTTTCCCCCTATTGAGCTCCTTCCAAAGCATTTCATGTGGCAATATTTTCCAGATGTGACAGTGAATTTTGAAGTGACATTTCTAATGTGACCATCTGCCTCTAATGTGACGGTCTGTTTCTATTGTAACAGTTCACTTCTGAAGGGAAAGTCTGAATCAGATGCGACTCACTACTTCAGTTGTGACGGTCTTCTTCTGACTAGTCAGTTTGCGTCTGCTATTTTCATTTACTTACTGTAGGATTTTACCCTTCTCATGTGGCAGCCCAACGTTGATGTCAAAGTCTCTACTTTTAATGTGACCGACTACTTCTGGCATGACAATCTTATTCTTTCAGACCATATCTAAGGGGACAGTTATGTTCAGGTGTAGCCGTCGTAACTGTCTCATTCTGATGTGACAGTGTAACTCGGCTGAGACAAACGACTTTGATGCGCCACTCTAATGCTCTCTTGGCAATCTAACCCTGAAGGAATACCTACCTCTGAAGTGACAGCTTTTGTTGAAATAAGACGCCTCTGGTGTGCCAGCCAGCCAGTAGCGCTGGAACCACAGTAGCGGGTGCCCGTGTGCGCAAATCGGGTGGGGAGGATCGGGGAGGGGGTGAGGACAGTGTGCCTCTCCCCGGGTACATTCCTCCCTCCCCAGAGTCCCAGACACCCGCTCTGCCCCTACTTCCGCCGTCCCAAGCCAGCTCGCCCTGCAGACTACGGCGACACACTGAGTAGACTCACCCAATGTGGAGCGATAGAGACACCGATGGTCACAAGCAATTAAGTGAACACGAATAAAGGAGCGGAGAAAGGGTTTTTTAATCAGTGCAAGATGAACACGTTTTAAGTGTTGGGGGGATGACAACAATTATAGCGGATTGTTCTCTGATAAGACACGAATTTCTTGGAAATCACTACTTTTGCATGAATGCAGCTGAACTCATCCAGCATTTCCATGTCTTACACTGTTGCTCTTGACAACGCTCTTCTTCTCCTCAAAGCCACCAGTTTTTCATTATTGCCGAGGTCTTGTTAGTTTTCGTCTACTAGAAAAATCTCTCTGTGTGTGTAATCTCATCATAATTTACCAAACAATGCATTTCCACGCCAAAATACTCGACAACTCTAAGGGCAGATTCTAATTTCACACATCAGGCAATGTGTGCAATTCTTCACTTCAAGTCACACTTCAACAAGGTTCAACGCCGCATAATTCCCACTCGGAGGATTCTCCTCACCCGACTCAGCGTTCCGGCCACGACAAGGGTGGGCGCGGGAAGCTCTGTAAGAGAGGACAACGGAAGAGGTGCGATAAGGTGGCTCTAGCTTGAAGTCCCAGGTACAAACGGAGACGTTAGTTGGTCCAGCTTAGCACTCCTCGCCCAAAAACAGCGACAGTGGGCGCCCGACCCCCCATCTTCCTGCTTGGCCACCCACCACACGTCCCCGGGGGAGACAGAGGGTGGGAGCAGACCCTCGCGCCACCATGCACTCGATTGACACTGCATGGCACGGAGTGGGCCACCATGGCTTTGAACAGTGTGGACAGAGAGGTGGCGAGGGGGAGAAAGGGGCGTTTGAAAAAGTGATGGTCTAAGCTGAATGAAAGTGCCTGTGATTGATAAGAAAATCCACTTGTTTGTCACAAAACTGAACTACGAGTTACACGAGAGTTTCTTAGCTACTGTCATTCGTCAAGTAAACTAAATATAAAAATGGAGTGAAAAACTAATAACAGAGGGATAGAAAACCACACGAAAAGCTGAGTGGTTAAAATCGATTGAATCTTTGAAGTTTACTCTATAACCCACAAGGCTATTTTCATTTATATTTTAATTGGTACAAAAAGGTCGCATTAAAAAAGTGTCAATTGCATGCCAAAAATCAGGACATCGGTTGATTTCCCTGATGGAAGAGTATCAATCCATTGGCTAGGACTGAAACAATATGCAAGACAGGCATACGAGTATACACATAGTTACACATCGACGACACATAAAGGCAAGTGGACGTAGAAATGGAGATAGAGGGATAGATCAAGGAAAGACGGAGTGAGGACGGCGTTGGTGGAGGGTTCACACTGCTGTTGACCAAAACATCAGCACTATATGTTTGTGTCTAAAATGTTCCTGTGTTCTCCATTCGAGAAAACTGCCTAATAATAAGAGACACTGCGGATCACGTTTACTACAACTGTTTGAATAAAAAGCTGACATACGAAATTTAATATTGCGGCATTTCATTTGCGTTTGCGATCAAAAGAAATGTGTGCGCATTCCACACCGACTGTCGATAAGTATTCTCTGGTTGTGTCATTTAAGATTTGTTTTATGCAATCAGAACATTGAATCACACGTTGAGTTGACATTCAAGACCCCTTCACCAACAGTCAAAGACAAATAAAAAATATCACCTCTCCTGAGGGTCATTTCCGATCTAAACTGGGACTCGAAACCCAGACCCAATGCTCTATAACCAAGTCCCTTTCCGCCTCCATGTCCCATTCCGAATCTCGACGCACCCACGTTCCTGCCATGGCCTCAGACAGACTACTCGGCGTGCCGCTCCGTAAACAAACTCGGAGTTTATTTGATTTTTTTGCAGGTTGCACCAGACGATATGAGTTGCCTTGGCAACCGACACTGCGCAGACGCGGTGAACACCTGTAGGGAGGGGAGACAACCCGCGGAGTGACTGCCTCTCGACCAACAGCTGTCGACAAAAACTGCGGCGGCCATGTTGGTTCTGACTCGACGCCAGGGTGCGTGTTCCTGAAGGCAATCGTCATGACCTCCTCTGCGCCCCAGTGAACCCAGCCTCTTTTTGTGTGAGTGTGTGTTGTCTGTCTGTCTGAACCGACTGTCTGCAGTGGTGCTCCTCGGGGTCTGGTCCAGCATCTGAATGCGCAAAGCACTCAGGCCCAGGTGCTGTACTCGTGGTGTACATCAGATGTGTGAGTTCCAGAAGGGGGTTGTTTTTGTAAGGTCACTTTGATCAGTGCGATGAGCTTAAATGAAGATTTGTCTTGGAGGACATCGGTGATTCGGGTCCAGCTTCTTGAAAGAAGGCATCACAATGTGATGCACTGAAGAGTTTACTTCATTCGAAATTGTTGCGACCAACACTTTTGGAGCTACATTTCAGGGACGCCATTCGTAGTTGCCAGAGTTTTTATTGTCAGGTCATTAAAAATGGCCACAACACCACGAAGAAACTGACATTATGAGATTTTGAATCTCGCTTACTCGTCCTAACAACTAATCAGCCGACGCTCAAAAAGGTCACGGTCACCTTCATTTCATGTGACTTTTTGGTATGATTCTTCCATTTATCCTGCTCTCTCTCTCTCTCTCTCTCTCTCTCTCTCATTCTTTTCTTTCGAGGTCCCAAACTATACCAATCGCTCCTACATATAGCCTCCAACTTCTTATGTAAGTTTACTTCCACTCTACATCCCTCCGCCTCATTTCCCCATTCTCCAATCCCTACGTCCTCTTCGAGGTAACCCCACTCCACCTTACTCCCTACTCCCTTCTGCCCCTTCCCCTTTTCCTCCTTCTCCTTTCCTCCCCCGCCCACCCCCACCCCCTCCTCCTTCTCGTCCCCCAGCGCCAACATGCAGCAAGTGCTTCCCTTGGTGACCCTGGCATCCCAGGGTGCGAGTTAATTGAAAATCTTCTCCCAGGGGATATGACCCTGCTAGGATGACGGGGGGCATTCTCCTCACCCCAGGGCCTCGAAACACCGGCAAAGACCGCGGAAATGTAATGGTGGGTAAAGGGGTGGGAGAAAAAGAGTTGAAGAGGGGGAAGAAAGGTACAGCGAGAGTAATGAGTATGGTGTAGTGTGAGCATGATGTATCATTGTTCTCTTGCACTGTATGCGTTTTTCTCCCATCGTGGTCGTGTCGACTGCTTTATGAAGGGCGAAAGACGCAATATGAGCTTAGCGGTTTTGGCCTCGCGTGCAAATGACGTTGATGACTGCCTGCGTCAAATTATGATGAGATGTATGGGCACAATATATCTTCATCACTTACGAGATTCATCACGGCAACTTCTTGAGGGGGAAAAAACTCAGCTACTTCTTCCTGCTCTCCCATTGCCTTGCTCCTGGTTTTGCTGCTGTTGCTAGTGCTCCCCTTCCTCCTACTCCCTCCTTCCCTTACTCCTTGTCCTCCTGCTTCTGCTCCTCCTACTGCTCCTGCTTCTTCTGCTCCTGTTTCTCCTTGTCCTTCGGCTCCTGTTCCTTTTATTCCTTCTGCTCCTGTTCCTCCTTGTCCTCCTGCTTCTCCTACTCCTCCTGCTCCTCCTGCTCCTTCTTCTGTTCCTGTCCCTCATTCCGCTCCTGCTCCTCCTTGTTCTCCTCCTTCTGCTCCTCCTTGTTCTCCTCCTTCTGCTCCTCCTTGTTCTCCTGCTCCTTCTTGTTCTCCTGCTCCTTCTTGTTCTCCTGCTCCTCCTTGTTCTCCTGCTCCTTCTTGTTCTCCTGCTCCTTCTTGTTCTCCTGCTCCTTCTTTTTCTCCTGCTCCTCCTTCTGCTCCTGTTCTTCATTCTGCTCCTGTTCCTCATTCTGCTCCTGTTCCTCCTTCTGATCCTGTTTCTCCTTCTGCTCCTCTTTCTCCTTCTGCTCCTGTTCCTCCTTCTGCTCTAACTTCTTCTTCTGTTCCTGCTCCTGCTTGTACTGTATCTCCCTCTCTCCCTCCCTTCCTCTTTCACCCTTCTGCTCCTCCTTGTAATCCTGCTCCTCCTTCTGCTCCTCCTTTTGCTCCCTCTCCTGCTCCTCCTTCTGCGTCTACTCCTCTTTCTGCTCTTGCTCCTCCTTCTGCTCCTGCTCCTTCTGTTCCTGCTTCCTCTTCTGTTCCTACTCCTCCTTTTGTTCCTGCTCCTGCATCTACTTCAACACCCCCCCCCCCCCTCCTGCCCCTCCTCCATCTTCTCCTTATTTTATTCCTGCTACTCCGCTATCATTCCACTGCATCAAGTATTTGACGTGCATGTCACGTCCCGCAATACGTACAGGCGTTTTCTCGTCGGGCGTTTACACCTGCGGGGTGAGGAACATCTTCCGTCTGGAATGATGCAGACAGTGGGGGAGGAAAGAGGGAAAAAAGGGGTAGGTGGGGGGAAAAGGAGAGAGATAGCGAGAGGCCGGGGAGAGATTGAGGGGAAATGAAACAGACGACCTCTGGCAAACTGTTTATCAGTGGCGCACTATGGGGCAGATGGGAAAAGTGATGGCTTGCAATTATTGCCCATCCATTATCAACTCTTATTTTCAGCCATCAGTCTACCTGTCTGGGTGCTAGGGAGGCGCCCTGGGGGGCAGAACACTCGCACCCCCTTTCCTGGGGGGTCTCGAAAAACAAGGCAGGATGGATGGGTCCCGGGCCTGAGACAAGATCTACACATCATTTCGCCCGATCTCTCCCCCCCCCCCCCCTTCGCCTCTGTGCCCCTCTCCACGCATGGCAGTCCCCACACAATCAGTGCGGAAGTAAAACGTAGGGGTTGGGAGCCAATAATTGTTGATTGGCCTTGACATGGAGAGCAGCAAACCGACGTGGAGTGGATCTCTGTGACTCTGTGAAGAAGATTCACTTTTGAAAAGAAAACCTTCGTCATTGCGCTCAAACCTGCCATAACACGTTAGCAGAATTTTTACAGATCCGATTCGTCAGTTTCAAGCAAGTTAACTTAATAGGAGTTTATCGGCACAAATCCAGCACCGTTCTTGATATTGATCACCAACAAACAAGACATTACACTGCTTAGAATCATTCAATGTCATTGCTGATACAGATCTTCATAATGATCGCCAACAAGCAAAACAAAAACCATAGTGCTTAGAATCCGCTAACGCCATTGCTTCTCGAGAGGAATAAGGGTTGTAGAATGTAGCGTCCTTCTTCAGTTACACGCAAGTACAACGTTACAATATCGGAAACCTCTTCCTAGAGATATGCATGACATTTTGCGTCCAAAAAGCAAACAATCGGTTGTTACATTCACAAGTACAACGTTAACATTTTGGGAAACCTCTTCCTAGAGATATGCACGACATTTTGCGTCCAAAGAACAAACAATCAGTTGTTACATTCACAGATCCGTCTCTCAGGGACGGAAACTCACGAATGGAAGTGCCGCGGTACGGTATGCGCCTCACCGCCGCCGGAGCGTTTCCGCTCATTCATTGAAACGTGATCTCAATACTGACGTCAGGACTTGATGACTCAGCAATTTAGAGCGCCCTGACCTCTGACCTGCGTCTGCCCGGCGCTGCCGATTAGTGCAGGGGATTTTGGTCTGGTAGGGGCAAAGCGCCGACTTGGAATCTTATCTGGGAATCAGCAAAACAAGACGCCATAAAGAAGCAACACAGCCACGACCAGCACCTCTGCAGGGCGTGAAAGCATGCCACCTGGACAAACCACTGTTGATGCAAAGACCTCCTCCTCCTCCTCCTCCTCCTCCTCCTCCTCCTGCTGCTGCTGCTGTTGCTTGTCTACATTTCCTTCAGTTTATTTACCTTCTGCACCCTTACTCCTCCCTTTCTTCTTATTTTTCCTCTTCTTTCCCCCTTCTCCCTCCGCCTTCTCGCATTGACTCTCCAATGAGTTGCTGTTGTTGTGTCGGTTTTTCCTGTTCTTTCTCCTCTGTCATTCTCTGTTGCCGTCCTCATTGCCATCAGCATCGTCGTCGTCGTCTTCGACGTCGTCTTCGTTGTAGTAATCATCATTTACGCCTTCTTTGTCGTCGTCATCATTGGTGTGTTAACAGCATCGTCGCTGCCGTCATTGTCGTCGTCGTAATCAATATCCCATGCTGCCTTCAATTTCCTATTTTCTTTGTTTTATTCAATCTTCCTTCTTTTCTTCATGCAGGTTGTCTTTCTGATATTGCACTTCCTCTTGACTTCGTTCATTCTATCCTCTCCGTCTTTGTCGGTTGCTGATGCCGTTTTTTGAGTTCGTCTTTTCAAAGGCATGAAACAACAGCGCACATGATTATTCTCTTCTGCATCAAAATTCGGTCAACTCACTTAAAGCTTTCCTCTGTATACCTGCTCTCCAGCTGTTGGAAAACCGAAATACGAGGAGTTACGCGCTAGCTCCCTTTTCAAACAGTCCACTGGAATACAAGCTCAAACATTTCTTCGAGGCTTCACGAAGATCGAGATTTGGACAGAACACGTGCGCGCAGGTTGTTTTGTTTCCTACACAACTCTACAACAGGGTCGCCAATGTCAGTTCGGGCTCCCGTTTATTTTCGCATCTGCTCTGTGATGCTGTTTCCTGCTCCTTGCGTCCACACCGCGGTAACTCAGTCT
>JAWQFJ010002091.1:127242-144742 GCA_034096865.1 Theodoxus fluviatilis
TCTTCAAACCAAAGCGCACTCTTACTGATTTTCTCTTCCACAGACCACAGACGATGCGTCAGTCTCTAGTTACCTGGAGACTTCCTAGGAACGCCACAAATGAAATTGGCGACTTCTCGCAAGGTCTCGTCACGCGCGAGACGCGGGTCAACAAGGGGAGGTAATTAGCACGCGACTCAGCACGCGCCATGTTGACATCCGGGCGATGCGAGCCAGGGCGTGGGTCATCCGCGGCACGTGCAGGCGGAGGTCAGGAAAGGGCGAACGCTCTTCCCAAATCCCGAGCCCGACCCGCAGTTTGAGAGCGTCCAAGTGTGTCCTGGGTCAGTGCGTGGCTCACCCTTCCCCTCCGTTTGCTTTCAATTACGGAAATCTCCCTGCAACGTTTAGCTAAGGAAGGAGGCCATCTCAGGCTGTGTGTCTTTAGGGAAAGAAGGTATCTGGACGAGATGTTCATTGGCTGAGGTGAAACTGCTCCGAGTGGATTGTGATGACCGTGCTCTAGAGCTGAGTTAGTGCTGACCCCAAAACCGCTGAAGTAAGCTGGAAGTGAATATACAACTTTGGATGTATGGATGATGACTTGTTTCCAAAAGATGTACGTTCCGCCGCATGTGTCGGCTTATGGGGAGGATTTCTTGTTTGCGGTGACCGAAAATAATTATCTCTACGTTGTCAGTGGAAGAGAGTTTGCTGCTGTTGCCCTTTCGTTAGCTAACGTCTTCCTATCAGCACGCAACCATGTCATGTTCTACATGGAAACCCCACTTGACGGCAATCGAATTTGCGACTGCACAAATGCGTTTACAAAGATGTTAATCGCTGGTCAAACTTTTTCTCCATTTCTTATTTTTGCTCTGGGGCAAAACCAAATCCTGCTCGAGACAAATCACACGCAGAACTTGCTTGAAAAAGCAAATGCTTGCATTACCTTTCGTTCAAATGCACCTGGACGAAGTTTCAGAAGCAATGAGTATCGTGGAAAGCACATGGTGAATATGCGAAGACTGAGGGTAACCAGGAATGAAGGCAACTGTGCAAGGTTTCGACTGTCGACGTCACAATGTTTGTGCCTATAAATGAGAGTGGGGAAGGGTGGGGGGTGGAAGAGAGAGAGAGAGAGAGAGAGAGAGAGAGAGAGAGAGAGAGAGAGACAGAGTGTGATTAAGAGAGAGAGGGGGGAGTAAGAGAGAGAGAAGAGTAAGAGAGAGAAAAGAGAGAGAGAGAGAGAGAGAGAGAGAGAGAGAGAGAGAGAGAAGAGAAGAGAGAGAGAGAGAGAGAGAAGAGAGAGAGAGAGAGAGAAAGAGAGAGAGAGAGAGAGCGAGAGAGAGAGAGAGAGAGAGCGAGAAAGAAGAGTGAGTGAGTGTGAGAGAGAGAGAGAGAGAGAGAGAGAGAGAGAGAGAGAGAGAGAGAGAGAGAGAGAGAACAAAGACCAAAGTAAACGAGCCAAAACAGACATAAAAATCACCGACAAACTTCGGCGCGGAAGGGAACCACAAAAGTTTCTTTCTATTAATTTCGGTTGCAGTGTGAAACCCACGTCACTTGCATACCTCCATAGCGACCGCACCAGGCTGCCGTGAAGGGGTCCCTCGTTTCTTCACTCGACGCGCAAATGAGACAGCTACGGCAGACGTGATCTTTTCAGTATGAAATTAATGTGTGAACACGGTACTTAGGCCAAAAAAGCGGAGGAAAACACCGGAAAGAGCTGTACACCAACATTTCCCATTTATCGCCGGGAAAGCGAGTCCCAAGCAGCCAATTGCGTGCGGCAAATTTACTCCATCAGCGACAGCAGAGTTTGGCATTGAAACGCTGTAATACCAATTAAGGCGACAATTTGTGGACTGGAGTTTCCTGCAGAGAAAGAAAAAAATGAGAAAACTTCAGGGTCCCTCGGCAAAATAACTATGTAGTCTGGTCCCAAGTCGAGAAGCGCTCTATCGGTGAGTGTGAGTGCCATGGCGGAGCAGACACGAGCGGCCAGACTAAATATTGACTGAGGCCTTGCGGCGTCCAAACTCAAGCATTAACTCGGCTTAACAGACTGCCCGTCCCTGCGGCTGCCCCTCCCCCACCTGACTCTCTAGGCTCCCTTCAGTCCTCGCCTCACCCCACCCCCATCACTGCCCCTCCGCTGACCATTTGTCCCGACGTGATCTTTCCCGTCCCAACTCTCCACGACTGGCCATTGACTGACCATCCTGATATGAATTCCTGCATCCCATCTCTTCATGGCGGATCCATAACTAACTTTGATGCCCTGAATAAAACCCCAGGAAGAATTCGTTCTTGACTAATTGTCACTGTCTGCGCCATTTCGCCATGAAGCTCTAGCTCCTTTGCCCCAACACTGTCCCAAGCCTGGCTTGAAGTCTTATTTCTCTTCCGGTAACTTTGTCATGACAACTGACTGCAATGTCTTGTTTCTTCATTCATTGACTGCCCTAAAACTGAGAGTGCTTAGTCACACCAACCGCATACCCCTTGACTGCCTGTGTTGTCCTGTCTCGAACTGCATACGCTTCCTAATACCACGAATCAGTTTCTTCCTAATACGCAGTCGCGTCTTGAGCTCCATGTTTCGTCCATTTGTCTCTCTCCTCACGAATGACCCCCATTTTCTCGCTACAAAATATGTCTGCGTTTGAGTCGTGGGTTTCCGATGAAATTCCCGAATGAGTGTTCCCTTGGTGAATCCCTATGAAGACAGCGCGTGTGACCCATTGAGTGACCATGGCTGTCCCTGTGGTTGCTGCTAAAAGAGATTCTTGAAAACTCATTGAAACAACGCATTCACTCATGCACTCAATCCTCTCTGCGCCATCACGTGCTTGAGGCTGCGGCCATGGACCTCAATCTGGCTCTGTCTGCTGCTGCTCTCTGGAGGCTGTCTCCACGGTCGATCCTCTGTTCTTGAAGCCCCTCTCAACGATTCGCTTCCGTGTCTCTTTTGGCCGCTCTTTCTTTCTCTTACCCTGGTGTGTCCATCGTTGGGCCGTTCTTGCAAGTGAGTTGGATGTAACAACTCTTTGACTGTATTCAATTGCTGTTCTGATAATGGTTTCTTGCTGTCAGTCCCAACGCTTCCTGTCCTGCCGGGCAGGAAGTATCTTTTTCAAACTGAACTCCGAATCCTGTCTCCAATAACGATTCCACTCAGGTATCTCAAAGCTAACCAGTCGACTGGTCTTGCTTCCAAAACTGGCAGAAGCAACAACAGCAACGAGCAAAGATAAAAAAAGAACACCTACGACGCTAAAACAGACACAAAAAAGACAAATTTAACGAGGATGCATCCGAGTTCATACAAGAGTGCTTTAGAAACACTCAGTGAAAAGTCGAAAATCAGTAGTCCATGTTTAAGTTAACTATCCTTGATAGCCTATATTTCAAAAGCATTATTTCAAGAACTACAGAGTAAGGTTTGCAAAGCCATTATTTTTCTACACGAAATGAAAAGCCTTGTATAGAAAAAAGGGATGACGTTGTGCTTTTGATTGACTACATTGGTAACCATCTTTCTTTCCGGAACATTAGTCAAGACCTCTTTTGGATCACTCTGCTCAGCTTGGTAGCTCATTCTGGAGGATCTCACCACAGACCATGCTGAGTTTTCGCCTGCAGCAATATCACCCTGCGCATTAAATATCCATTTATCGTTTTTTTAAAAGGACCCTTCATATGCACGCAGATGACCCAGACGGTCATAAGGACCATCAAAAACCCCATGCTGTGTATACAAGACATTGTCTCTGTCAACAGATCCTTTCCCATATAATGGCCACCTGAAGTCCACACCTTGTCAGCGGACGAAGCTGTCTTATAACAGTTGTCCCAAATACGCTGCCGGCTAAATTGTGAACAACCCAGACAAGAACAAATACACCAGTGGCTGTCTGTTTCATCCAGCTCGACAGGAATTACTGTTTAGCTCGTGTAAACATACAAAACAAAACCGGTAATGCAGATTGTCTGTGCATGCATGTCAAAGCATCGTGTGAAATCATACCTAAAATCATACCTGAAATTATA
Source organism: Theodoxus fluviatilis (assembly GCA_034096865.1). Taxonomy (NCBI): domain Eukaryota; kingdom Metazoa; phylum Mollusca; class Gastropoda; order Cycloneritida; family Neritidae; genus Theodoxus; species Theodoxus fluviatilis. The sequence continues at coordinate 131,281 of JAWQFJ010002091.1, forward strand.
TCTGTATAGACCTTGATATTTTAACTCATATCCATCTGAGCAAAGAACACGCTATCTCATTTCAAAGGCAGGCATACTAAGAGAGAAGGAGATCAGTGACTGACTTGTAAAGAAATGGTAATGCCTAAGTTGCAAAAATATTCCTTTCTCTATCTTATTGCAATGATTTTTTGGGGAACATTTATTGCATTTCACCCCGTAGTCCTGCAGCTACAGTTCAATGCGGGAGAGTGCTGACATTTCGTCCTGTACTGAGTAGCTACTCTGCTCTATTGCAATGTTCAATCAGTGATTCTGGGTTGTTTTCCACGCTCAATCTTCAGGATGGCATGACCTAACTTGGCATGCAGCAGCAAATTCTACAACTGACTAGAATGCGACAAGGGAAAACCACACAGGACGAATGATTTACGCTTTTTGAGAACTGATATTCGTTTTTTTGTGAAAACTGACATGATCGACTCCATGTCACATGCAGACAGGGAATAAATCTTGGTTTCACAAGCAATGGGACGCCTTTACCTTCCAGATGTGTCAGAGCAAACAAATCATGCCTGGAACTTGACACCCGTCAACGGCGAACATAGAAATGCCCGATTTGGCTTAATTCTTTCTTAAATACAATTTATCTGCACACAAAAACAAAACTGGAAGATAGGATTAATATCAATATCACCCTCACGTTTCAATCCGATCATTTAGCCATAGCAAACCATGGTCTAATACCATGGAACCGAAGACTCTCAACCAGCTCCCATCCCGTGACCATAACAGCGGCAGGACAGTACGCCTCATACATATCTAGACCACTCAACAATCGAGGCTAAACGTGCCTGCGAAAAAAAACGGGCTTCATGTGTTCAGCATCTCTAAGTTGGTGCCTCCTTGTTTGCAGAGGTCTTTGATTGTCCGCGCGACGTCCACGTCCTGCCGTCCACGGCAGCAGCTGGCGCCGCCAACGCTAGCCGCTGGTCACGGATGGATGGGTGGGCGACAGGCACGGCTGCTTTGCTTACTTACTTATCAAAGGGAGGCGGCCGGGGTCACCATCAGCGCATGGAAATCGCCCTCCGCCCTGGAAAAAGCGCATGGCAAACAGCGACCCCTGCGGGGCTGAAAATGAGAGCTGACCCCGTCCCGGGACGTCATGCCAGCCTCGATGTCTTGGCGTTTTATGGGGTAGGCCTGTCTACCCGTCCCGTTCCAGGCGATCCACCTCCCCTAGGGAGCGATTCCACCCGGAATATTTCAGGTGGGAATTGGCCATAAAATCTGCCACATGCTGCGATGGCCGCCTGGCTGATTTATGTGTTTTCATCGCCGGTGGAAATTCATATTTATTGCCCTTTCCCCTCCCGTGCTTGGCAGTTTTGTGTGCGCGCTCTTTGTCCTCATAATGGCGCTCGGTGGCGATGTCCACACGACGCCGGAGTCAGGCCTCGTTATGACAATAACAGTCATCATCGACCATGATGTCGAGAAACACCCTACAGGCGACGACCTCGTACCGCAACGACGAGATCTCTCGTAGACTAGATTCTCGTTTCGCAGTCAAGGCGGAAGCCGAATGGGTGGTGGATGTTCAGATCATGAAGCAGCTTTTTCCACCCTCTGTAGCCGTCAAGGTTTCATCTTCTTTCGAGGTCACCGAGCAGATGTTATGGCGCTTTGATGCAGCGAGGGGTGGAGGCGCGAGCATACTTACAAGCTTCAGTAACAACAAAATAATGGCCCTTCCGCCGGTGTTTTTATGAATATTACATGTGTAGAGGGCACGGCAGCAGAAGTCTCAAGTCTCTCTTTTGACTACATTTCTTATCTTCATGTCAAACGCAAAAAAAATCATAGAAAGCTCTGAGGTTTTACACTTAAATGATGGTGAGGCAATTTTCATTACCTGAAAAGTGGTGAAAGGATGGGAATGTGGCTGGAACGTTTGCTGGAGGTAATTCAAGACTCTGCAAATTTTATTCTACAATATGGACCGGTAAAGCGACAATGCAATATGAAAAACTCTCTCTCTCTCTCTCTCTCTCTCTCTCTCTCTCTCCTCTCACTCTCTCACTCTCTCACACACACACACACACACACACACACACACACACACAAAAAAACACGAACAACATCAAACACACACAAACCACACAACCGCACAACAAAACCCCACACAACACACAAGGAAAACTCACAAACACCCCCCCACCCCCACACACACAGACTGCCCATAGCTTAAACTTAACTGAGTTCAGATTTTCAATCAGATTTCAAGGCCATGTAAGACAGAGTACTAAAACTGTAAGGGTTTTTGAGCTACTTCCCGTGACCTCTAGATCACATCAACTGATGAGCATCAATGACATGGAGGGATGCCACGCGCAAAGTTGATGCACTTGCATATAGGCGATTATGCAATGAATAGTCAACGCCATTGTACATTTTGGAACTGCTTTATAGAAACTAGAACATGTATGGACACCTGTGCCTTGATGCAGCTACTCATGTGTTACCCGAGTCACTGCTTGGTCTACACAATCGAATGGTAGCAGCGCTCATTTTTACAAACAGAGCACTTTAGAGTTATCTGCACCACAGCACTTTCTTACCAAGCAAGATGAAAGAGCCAGAAGTCAGTTGCCTACGGGAACGTTAAGATCACCGTTCGCTTGGGCATCGATCGATGACGGTAAATCTAAAAGAGGACATTATCTTTGAAAATTCCCTGAAGTCAATACATGATTAAATGTCTTCTTAAAGTATATGTCATCTGTATAATTAACTGCAACGAAATTATAAAAAGGAGCATCGTTTGCAAATATTGTGTTGACAATGAGTCAGTTCAGCTGAAAACGGAGTCTAGATTAATAGTCACCTGCACGACTCCCGGATAATGAAAGTCAACGACAAAACGTACTACGTAGTCTCTGCTTGAGATTAAATATTTATTCTGTGGATCAGATAAAGTGTTCGTCAATCTCTCACCAGTCGAAAAATTGTTCATTCGGAGTAAACCCGTCCTGAATGGTTAAATAAGATTGCTGTTACGGTGTAGTTGGCCCACTTCCCCGTAGTAGCAATTTTATCTGTCCAATCAGGACGCAGAAGTAGAACGAAGCCGCATCCTCATTGGTAAGGTAAGGTTGCTGCTATTAGGGTCTGCAACGAATCTGGTAATCAGGAGTATTTGCCGCTGGTGCTCTTTCGCGCGGAGAAACCAAAAGGTGGTCTCTGGTCAGTACAAATTGGCTTCAGAACGCAGTGAGAGAGTACCAAGAGGTGTTCATTTTTTGTTTTTAAGCAGATACGTCTGTTGCTTGTTTATTGTCGCAGTATGCAGGCATGAAGTGACGAAGCTAGGTTCGAGCTTGCAAGCAGATGTAACTAAATATGGCGTGGATCGGTGTAGTGTAGTGCTGTTGCATACTAGGTCTCTCTCGTTCTCAGCATTTCTGCTGCAGGAATGCAGTGCATGATTATTGAACAGAGCTCGCGCAAACTACATTGAATGATTGACTCATTAAAAATATCATTAAATGCACTCGCATATTCATTGTTGTTGTTGCTGGCCTCCTCATGTTTCCGTGTTCGTCTTTGTTTATCCTTTTTGTTGATGTTACGAATAGACCCATCGTGTCTCCTTACGCGAAACGTGAAAAAAGTTAAACTATGGGCATCAAGGCTTGATTCGCTCTTAGTCTCATTTGCTCCAGTTATTGTTTTAACTAGCCGTCATAGGCTAATAAGCAGTAAAGCTCCATTCGTTCGTTCATTCATTCCTTCGTTCCGTCGGTCATTTTGTATTTATTAATGCATTCGTTTGTTCGTTCATCCCCATTGTCTGCATGTACAGGTCGATGCGTCTGAAATCACTCATTAAGACAGTTCTTAACCGGGCATATCTTTGACTGGGCGAACACTTAGCTCAGGAACTTATCCTGAGAGTAGGTAAAGCATATGCGAACAGTTTTCTGTCCGAACTACACAGTTACACGAGAAGCTGTCTAGTATAGTACAACTCTGTAGCCCAACTTTAGACTTGATTCGATTTCGACGCACAACTCAATATGAATAATGTAGCAATATTCATTAACTATTGATGTACTCTACTTTGTGCTTTGAGACATTAATACCGTTATTTAGGTACGATGCCTATGTTTGTGTGTCAGTAATCCTGAAAATGAGCGTTTTGTGTTCGAGCTGAGGACAATATGGCGGTTTGTGCGCCCTGCCAGAGCAAGCCCTGGGAACACTATGTACACGTCAAACCTTGTTTCAAAGGAAAGTGTTAGTCCGGTTAAAAACGGCCTGTTTAGCGCATATTCCCTTGTACATGCTTGTGTTGTAGTGGCCACACACAGGTTCAACCGTGGGTCCGTTATGCAAGGAGGGAGGGACTTTGTGAGGAGATTGACACCCCACAGGCTGCCACAAGCTCGGGAGGGGAGTTCACGACTACTCTTATTCTCAAAACAAAATAGTTGTACAGGTCTGCATCCCGAAAATCTGCAGGAAAATCCACTGCCGAACACCATCCTGTCTTGAGGCTGACTGGATCAGGAAGGTTTTGGCTCGATGGTATTGTTAGTTTTGGAAACTTTGGGGCCAAAGCCGAAAGCGTCGGCACAATCTATGTCGTATTCCCCGCCGATTGCTTTGTTTACCTTCAAAGCAATACAGCCCTTGACCCTTTGAATTAGGTCTGCTTTCGTCCCCGACAATGGCTGTTGCGTTTCCCGTAGGAACTGCTTCAATTCCGGCACACGCCATCGTTCGAAATTAGCAGTGTCCATTGCCGCCATAGTTACAATAATGCAGTGTACTGACCAAGCAGGCGTGATAACTCTTGCGCTTAGCTTGTCAGGGGAAGCAACAACCCCCGTTGCAGACCCTAATAGCGAAGTTGGCGTAAGCGTCGCTCAATTAAAACAGACCTTGATGCAGCTCATTAAGTTCAGGCAGGAAAAGTTCATCGGAAAAGAGCACAACCGTTTCTATCGACAAAACTAGTGTTTACGACGCTGGTATCAGCAACAGGAAGATCGAGCTGTCGCAGAGAGATGATCGTTCAAGTCAGCCAGACCAAGTGAGTCCCGTGCTGGCGTACAGGAAGACTGGGAGAAGGGTGGAGCTCCGGGCACTGGGTTGTGTAGTGGAGGCGGTGTTGGGCTGCATATGCCTTGCTCGCAGACAAAAGAAGAGAAAGCAATGATCTCCATCCACCCTGTAGCTATTTTGGAAGGCAGGACGTGATGCAGCATGGAAATCGTTATCTCCACTCCAGAAGTATTGTGTAAGTGCTTGAGGTTGCTCTCCGAAAGCTTAGCACAGGTTTAGTCTTACGTATTTTGACTACTGAACTCAAAAACAGATGATCTTTCTTCCATTAGATGAGAAAAATGAGTCAAAATTCTACATTACATGTAAAAAATATTACGCGGATCGCTAATCGAGAACTGTTCACCTCGTTAAACGAAAACAATCTTCGCGGTCTTTGAGGGCAGCAAAAAAAAACGTTCGCCTGTGAGCAATGCAGTACGGGAGAGGAGGAGAGAGCGTGCTGAAACAACAGTCACAGTGGCTATGGGGCTGGCACCCAGAAAGCAGCTATCTGTCTGCAGAAGGCACCTGACACGTTGTCACCTCGATCACTACATTCTAAACAAAGAAAGTTTGCCCCTCGCCCTCTCCGACCCTCAGCCTTCCCGACCATACTTGCGGCCCCAGCTGTGACGTGGCGACCCCTAAGGAGCAGAAAAGGGGATAAGGGGGGAGGGAAGGAGGGGGGCGGGGGAGGGAGAAAAGGAATAGGGCATGGGAGGCACGATTTACAAGACTGGAGAATGTGTTGAAAGCGCCCCAGAGATAATTACTCCATACTTCACAACAGACTGGGTGCGCGCACAGCCTTTCTGACCCCCACATGCTATGGAAGAGAGAGATAGTAAGTGAGAGAGAGAGAAAGAGAGACAGAGAGAGACAGAGAGAGAGACAGAGAGAGAGACAGAGAGAGAGAGAGAGAGACAGACAGACAGACAGACAGACAGACAGACAGACAGACAGACAGACAGACAGACAGACGAGCTGGCTGGCTGGCTGGCTGGCTGGCTGGCTGGCTGGCTGGCTAGCTAGCTGACAGACTGACTGTCTTGACTGACGGTCTGACAAAGTTGATGCCTGCCTGCCTGCCTGCCTACCTGCCTGTCTGATTGACTGACTGACTGAGGAATGGATGAACAAACGCACGGACCGATGGACGGGTACAGTGGGAGGAAAAAGCGATGCAATGAAAAGTGAACTGGTGGGGACAACGGGAAAAGTTCTAAGGAATGAGAGGCTGGAAAGAAGTGGGAGTGGGGGTGGGGTGGGGGTGGAGGGTCGGAGGGGTGAAGAGCCGGATGCGTTGCGCTGAGAGAAAAGGTTAGAGGGGTGCAACCTCACGTAATTCACAACTCTGACCTGCTTCGAACGTTTTTTCCGTCTCCAAGGGATTGCCAAACGGTATAAGGAGTTTGCAATGATATCACGTGTAACGTGCGGAGAAAAGATGCGATCAAAGACAGAGTGGAGAGTGGTGAATAGCCCGGAAAGAATTCTACGTCTTTATAATTATTAGACATGAGGCGATTGTTTCGGAAGGATACAAGAAAGAGAACGTAGTAGAGAGAGAGAGAGAGAGAGAGAGAGAGAGAGAGAGAGAGAGACAGAGAGAGAGACAGAGAGAGAGACAGAGAGAGACAGAGAGAGACAGAGAGAGAGAGAGAGAGAGAGAGAGAGAGAGAGAGAGAGAGACAGAGACAGAGAGAGAGACAGAGAGAGAGAGAGAGAGAAGAGAGAGAGAGAGAGAGAGAGAGAGAGAGAGAGAGAGAGAGAGAGAGAGAGAGAGAGAGAGAGAGATTCTCTCAATGAAGGAATTCTTTCTAACGGATTGAATTTGTCAGTCGAACAGAACATGAACGAATGTCTTGGACAGAATTCAGCCTCAGTTGCACGAAAAACCTTTCACACAGTTGCACACTCGCCGTTTCTATCTTTGAACAAGAAAAACAACTCTTTACGAAATTCAGTCCTTAAGCTTGTTCAGGAGTACACAGCGCTGCATGAGCGCTTCATGTTGGCAATTGATCGCTCTTTGCCTCTCTTGAACACCTACATATTTAGTGCAGCGCTTCACTTGTTAAAAGGAAGGTAAATCTTCTGCGCCCCATGTTGTGTTGCTAGACGCTAAGAAAGTGTTTTCTTTGCCACATACATCGTTTATGCACGTTTAAATGTATTCTGCATGAATAAAGTCGACTACTGTGTCATTCTTACTTGCCATTACTCGCGCATACAGAGCGCTTGGGGCAAATAAAGCCCGTCCCAGTCCCAAAATGGTGTTTTTGGGGGTTATTTTACGCATCGACGGCCAGTGCGGGATCGAAGACGCCATTTTGAAAAGCGTGTGAATCACCTCGGATCTGTGATGCTCAGCGCTGAGTGAATCACGCCCCAAAATTGCTGTTCAGGAGTGAAACACGTGCAGCGCTGTGCAGCGCTTCGCAGCGCTGCGCCTCCTGAACAAGCATCTTGTGTCTTACAGCAGCAAGCAATCTGACACAGTAATCCCACTGTTGCCGACCCGTAATAGTCAAAAGAAAGAATGTTTGACACTAGGATGCTAATCTCCGACAGTGCCTTAAAATGTCTGTACCTTTGGAACTGCGTAGAAATAGGCAAGTTTCATCTTTTGTGTTTACAATGTAGGAATAAAGTGTTTGATATAAGTGATACTTCTTATCGAAACAACGATTTCGCTGCATGAAGATATATATATATATATATATATATATATATATATATATATATATATATATATATATATAAAAGAAGTGTCTAAATGACATGGTTCTACATGAATCGGGCAGCACGATATGTACGTTAGATCTCTATTCTGTGATTTATTTATTTTTTGGGCACTTTCGACTCATATTTCATTGCGTTGAGTCATGTATACGGAATATCGCGACACATTTGGTACATTCATGTCTCTGTGCATAATGCTGGAGGGGATCTTATGAACTTCAATGGCCTGCACATGATTTATTTGAAAGAGTTCATGTTTTACACCTCAGTTCGAGACTGCATTTTGTCCTGTTCACGCTAAGTCAACGTTATCCCTTTAGCCATGTCTTGTAATTTTGCCAGACACAGCATAGTTGGTACTGGCCGCCTTCAGTTTACGAAAAGGTGTCGGAATCAAGGGCAACGAACATTGTATCGAAGACTTCTAACATTCTCTATTCACCCCAAATTATCTGTGCGTCTCATTCTGCATTCTAGTAAACTAGAGATTTCGCCTACCGGCAAAAGTATTTCTAGCACAGTTCACATCACGTGATGGAAGGTTTTTGGCCAATTTATGCAAGCGGAGGTCACACGAGAGGCTTGTGGGATAGCCGATGTGCTCCCTGACATACGCCGTTAAAGTAGTTCTAAGACTATTTCGCACAAAACTCTTAACTTACTCTTGTTGAGACAACAAACAAGCGTTTATTCGATACAATAAAATGTTTGTGTTGAAATGGAACCAAGTTTTTACATCTGAATGATTTCTGTAAAAAGTGGAGAGAAAAATAGTATCAGAACGAACTATTTTTGGCGTAAGGCTGTAATGCCAATGGTCAAGCCTATTACGCATTCATTGCGAACTGTGCCAGAGTCAATACTACTGACTCGGGTTTACAGAATGCTCATTCTGTGCACACACTTCGTCGTGTAGTCTCTCACATATTCCTTCTTTCCGTCACTCCGAAAAAGAAGCAATGGCGATGCCTCCGGGAAACCCTGTTGGTGCATGCGAAAGAAATATGTTCGCGCATTCCTGGGTCAGGGGAAGGGATGGGAAGGAGAGGAGACGGGCCGGGAAGAGGAGCAAGGCATCTCCGCGGCTATAAATCTTGGCACAGCCGTCTGGCGAGAGGCTCCAGCCCTCTCTGGCAAAAACCTCCAGGACCCGTGCTAGGGGTGCATGCAGTCTGTCTGTCTGTCTGGGGGGAAAATGCCGCCACTCCTGCTGTATGTAATATCAGGCGGTGCGGTCTCCCCTGCCTACATGCTCCGTGGGCACTTGTGGCGTGGTCAAGCATGCTGAGATGATGGAGACAGTGAATGTGTTCGATGATGAAGCTCCATCTTCAAGGCTTGATATATGGTTTTTTGTTAGTATGTGCTCGCGCAACATTCTGATTTGTGCGATATTAAGAGTCAAGGTAATATTATCAATGTGTCTAATGGGGGTCAAATGGTGTGGTGCTTGACATTTTTCCATTGAAGTTCGCCAACACGTGCAAAGATAGATCTGTCAACAGTGTGTTGCCATACTTTCCGTCACAACCCTTTTATATATCATACGACTCGAATCATCACAAGTGTATAGCCCTGCATTCGCAGAAAAGGGCCGCGTATATTTCGCATTTGGCAAGAATTAAAAAAGACAATACCGTGGAATGCAAAAGGGGTGGGTGGAAGTGGGAGGGCAAACATGGAAAGAACATGGAAAAGCACATACTCACACAAGTTCGCGTGCTCGTGCATGTAATTCCTCTCCTGCAGTACCCACATTCTCTCACGACGAGCAGACTCGAAAATAGGACATGCGTGTCAACACCGATATGCACCCACATTTATGCAAACGCACGAGCATCATGCACACTACGCTAACACAGATTCACACATGTGTACATTTCGAGTCTATCACCACACCCACCCACCCTTCCGACACCTCTCCAACCCTCTCTTTCACTTACACCCATAACCCAACCTCCCCCCTTTTTCCCCCTCCCCCCTACCTCTCCCCACCCCCGCTTCTTCACACGCACGTCACACCTCCAGCGGACTGCGGTTTACAAAACTGCGTGGGTAGTTCAGGTAGCAAACGTCTGTACGGAGAATCTGTGGCACGAATAAAACTTTTCAAACAAACCAAATGAGCGTAAACTCTTCCCGGTGGATTGCGTCCAATGATGGCGTATCGGTTTTCTTGCTAGCTGAATTAGATGCCGGGAATCAGGAGCCAACAATAGACCTGTCAGGCAGAGTTAGCTGCCCCTGGTCGACTCGCCCGTGCAGGCCCGGGAATTGCCACCCAGGGACAGAGGTGGGGTGGAGCAGGGAGTAGGGAAGGGATGGGGTGGGAGGGGAAAGAGAAGGGGGGGGGGGGGGATGAGGAAGGGAAAGGTTTGAAGGACCGGAGAATGCAAGAAGAGTCATGGGTAGGATAACTGGAGAGGAATACAAAATGGGGAATAAAGAGGGCAAGGAACAGGCGGAAGGGAAATGCAGTTAGGACGCAAAAGTGAGGAGAGACAGCGGGAGAGGAGAAGGGGAGAGAGGAAGAGGGGAGAGAGGGGGAGCAGAGAGAATGGGGGGGGGGGGGGAAGAGGGTAGGAGGGGAGACAGAGAGGGAGACAGAGAGGGAGACAGAGAGAGAGAGAGAGAGAGAGAGAGAGAGAGAGAGAGAGAGAGAGAGAGAGACAGAGACAGAGAGAGAGAGAGAGAGAGAGAGAGAGAAAGAGACCGACAGACAGAGACAGAGACAGATAAACAGGTAGACAGAGAGACAGAGAACCAGGCAGACAGGCAGTTAAGCAGGCAAACGGACAAAAAACCGTGTGTGTGTGTGTGTGTGTGTGTGTGTGTGTGTGTGTGTGTGAGAGAGAGAGAGAGAGAGAGAGAGAGAGAGAGAGAGAGAGAGAGAGAGAGAGAGAGAGATGGAGAGACAGACGAACAGATTAGGGGACTTATCGTCGGATACATAGATTTACGGGTGTGCGGACGGACAAGTAAATGACACAAACTATGCAACATACCTATTTTTTAAGTCTAGAACAGTCAAATATAAGGAAGAAGAAACAAGTTGTTGTTTTAAAAGACCATAATAATCTAACAGGAGAAAAAAGAAGAAAGAGACGTGAAAGTTACAAAATAAGGCTTGCGATCTTTACACTGTGTTCGTGGTTTTGTAAATAAACATCACGTACATGCGTTCATAAATACTTGTATAAAACGCTGAACTCACATTTTTGTCTGATGTTCTTTTTTCTGGAAACGTCCGATAACAATCACATTTCGTGCAGAATACATACTCGTATGTTCTCATCTCCACATCTCGCGTCACGGGGCTTGAAACTGACATGCAGTATGCGAAAATCCTAGCACGACACTTTGTCACAGAAAATACACACACCGCAGAAATTTTTTTCTGACTATTCTATCATATTTCACCCATCACACAGCTTACAATTTTTTTCACCAAACTCACAAATTGCTGCCTTAGAAACTTGTTTGGGAGTAGGGAGCGGCAAACGAAAACACATGTCACAATTGTGCGAATTCCTGTTGTACTACAGTCTCAACTCGAGGTGAACTTGGCGACCATGTCCTAGGCTTCTGTCAACGAGGGGGGAGGGGCAGGAAACCAGACGCGATTCACCACGCACGGCGAACACACCAAAGACATCTTCTTCATCCGCTTTTAGTTGAGAGCAGCCAGTCATCGCATCTCAGTGCACCGGGACACCCAGACGCGCGGGCCGACTCGAGTCGACTTCATTGAGGGCAAGCACGGTTTCTTCGTGCACGTCACAGCTTCCATTGCACGGGTCGCCCGTGACAAGTCGACATTGTGGACTCGGAGAAAAGTCCCGCTGGCCTTTTTGCCCCATGGAAAACCCCGTCTGCATGCCCTTGTGTGGACGCGCTGAAGCGCTTCACCTTGAGTTCACAATCCGCTCCTACTCGCGCCGTGTCACACAACAACTTTCACTACGGTCTTTTCACGTGGGGGAGGAGGGGGACCTCGTGCGTGCTGGAGAGACGAAGAGAAACCGAGTTTCATGAAGTCCGCGGTGAGTCTATGACTACCACGTTTGAGGGCTGGGATTTTTTATAAAAATAATTGTGATTTCATTCACTGAAGCCGTGGTTGTTCCCATAATCATTTGCCATCAGAGTTGCGGTTGAAGTGCTTTTAGCAAAGTTTCCCGTTTTGTCTTACTGGGATGAAGTATTCGTATAGTTCATTCTAGTACACTAGAGAATTCGTCAACCGGCGAAAGTGTCTCTAGCCCAGTTGACATCACGTGATAGAAGGTTTTCGTCCGAAATATGCAAATGAAGGTAACACGAGAGGCTTGTGGGATAGCCGATCTGCTCCCTGACATACGCCGTTAAAGTAGTTCTAAGACTATTTCGCACAAAACTCATAACTTACTCTTGTTGAGGCAATAAACAAGCGTTTATTCGATAAAGTAAAATGTTTGTGTTGAAATGGAAACAAGTTTTGACATCTGAATGATTTCTGTAAAAAGTGGAGAGAAAAATTGTATCAGAATGATTTTTTTTTGGCGCAATGCTGTAGTGCGAAGGGTCAAGTCTATTACGCGTTCTTTGCAAACTGTGCCAGAGTCAATACTGACTCGGGTTCACAGAATGCGTATAGTCATGACTGCTGTTGTAGTTGCTTGATTGTTACAAAGTTGTACCTCCTATTTAAAAAAAAGTAGCGCAACAAGTACAACCCATAGATCGCAAGAAGTATCAGCGAAGCAAACGCGCATGAATGAAAAATGCGATCAGCGGTAGCGCTCAAAGAGGCGACTGTAGTGTAGAAAAAAGGCCTGATTTTTTTCCACTCAAGATTTCGATTCCAGACTCCGCGAATTCCAGGAGAAATGTACAACACGATCCACAGTCAAAATTGTTGACTGGTGCAAATGCATTGAAAAGCGGACAGTGTCCTTTACTGATCTTCACAACGGCGGGGAAAAACGGAAAAGCTTCCATAAACGGGCCACACTAGTGCACTCGTCCGAAGAGAGGGGTGTGAGAAAAACAGCCAAGCTGGCGGGAAACACAAACTGGTTGAACACAACATCTGATTGGCTGCGTTTTTACGAGCTTTTTTCCCCCCTTTCAAATCGTCAGATTATTTTGTCATTCTATTAATAAATTACTGCGAATTCACTGAGAACTAACCAACCGAGATCGCTTGCCAGTCAGATGCTGTTGCTTGCTAGTTTATATGGCCGCCAGCCTGGCCGTCTTTCCACGCCCTTCTTCTTGGACGAGTCCACTAGTATGGCCCGTTTTATGGAAGCTTTTCCGAAAAAACTGCACGAAACACTTCACTCCCAAAATCTTGCAATGTGAACTGGCCCTGAGGGTGCACAGGGAGTGCACATGGGGATTTGATTGGTGCCCGCTCTGTAATCTATGCACACACAAGGCAGCCAAATCAAGATCAAAGAGGCGAGCAAGGCAAACCGCCACCGCCGACTCGAAGCGAGCCCCTCAAAGGGATGGAGGCAAATTCCGGCTGACAGAGCAGCCTCTCGCACCTGCCTCGCTCGGCCCCCGGGGCAGGGGCGGAGAGAAGGAGAGGAAAGGAAGTGTGGAAGTTAACCCATGTTCTCTTTTCTTCACCCCC
>JAWQFJ010002091.1:149742-164742 GCA_034096865.1 Theodoxus fluviatilis
AGGATTTGCATATAATGAAAACGGAGATTCGTTTGAAGCGGGAAAAGACAATGGGGAACGGGTGTCATAAGTATCACGTCATCGCCTCCATCCAAACAACAGTCTCAAAGGTGGTGGAGGCTCGCGAGTTGATGGACGTGGTATTAGGGTAGGGCGATTTAAGGATCATAATAGGGGTTGAAGTGAAGTTGGACGGAGGTGGCATTAAAGATAGAGGGAGGATGTCATGAGATAATGATAATTCAGGGACAATACGTTATTAGGCGTGTATTCGATTGAGTAATTACCAGAAAAGCAACCCGCGGGACCCAATATGATTGATTCCGTTACGGCCATCTATATGCCTGTCTTCCCTTTTTATTCTGCCATGAACATACTATGCCTCTACCCATCCATCCTTCATTCATCCATTTTCTTTCCATCCAGTCTGTTCTACTTCTGTGAGATCTTAATCACATTCATGTCACGCCTTACAGGTGCGTGCACAAATACCCATTTTACCAACCCATACCACGCCTTTCCCGAAGTCTTCGGATAGGAAGTGGTAGGCGAGGATAAAGCGAGGAAGAATTCAGGTTTCATTCGCGTCACGCAGGTAGATACTCTTCGAGCACCGACAGTAATGGCAAGAAGGAGAGAGGGTAGGGGACGAAATGGGGAAAGCTTGGGGGTCGGGGGAAGCGGTGAGTGGGTGGAGGAGTGGAATGGGGGTAGATTATAGCAGGTTGTGCACCCGTACCCGAGGAGACAACGGTGCTAGACAGACAGTTCAACCAGTACATAACCGTACCCTCACTGGGAAGAATAAAGGCTGAGGCCGACGGAAAAGGCTACAAATTGGAGTAATACTGCAGATGTCCGTAACTGAGATTCCACACGCTTGTTTTTAGATGTGGCGTTGCTTTGAACTCTTGATCATCACTTCTGACCTCTTCTTGGACTCACATTTGTCAAACACCACGTGATACGTGTACACGTAAATGCCTGTGATGCCGCGACCGCTGTAGCTTTTGTAAACGAAAGCAAAACAAGCAACTTAACAAGGTTAACTGTGCTGCTTGAGCGTTTCGCGTTTCATTTTAAGGCGCAGTTTATCTGTGCAGAACGGAGCATATCCATGTTTTTTGTTGAACCATCGCATCCTACCTTGCAATTAACCGTTCGCAGCTCCGCCCACCGCGCGCATCGCCAGCCAATCGGCGCGGGTGTACTTGTACATCGCCAGCCAATCGGCGCGGGTGTACTTGTACATCGCCAGCCAATCGGCGCGGGTGTACTTGTCATGCAGTTTCCACTTGAAGTTTCTGAGGCAAGCCGACTCGTGTTGAGAAACAAACAGTGCTAACGCTCCAGAGAGACAACACCGCTATGATCAAAACGTGTGCGAGGAGTGGGGGGTGGGGGTTGGGGGGTGGGGTGAGGGGTGGGGGGGTGCATGTCGGACAACCGATATCCCGACTGATCGTCGTAGGAAACCGTTCGTGACTGCAGTTTTCAAGTTATCAGTACCTCAGTAGAGTTTTTGTTTGTCCAAGCTTCGGCTGGGGTCGGAGCGATACGAGAGGTTAATTGTGTTACAGTGGCAGACGACACAATACTGATCGATACTGATAGTGCATTTTTAAAGGGTCAACTCTTTTCGTGTACCGTTATGGTGTGGATTAGCGAGGTAACACATAATCGTCTTACACGGTAAGGCCATCCACCATGTCAACAAAAAAGTAAACAAACAACGCGATACTTTTCGCGAAGAGAGGAGATAAAGTAATATGTCAATGCGAATACTGTCATTAGCGCATGCTAGGAAAGCGAGAATACACAGTTTCCTTTTGTCTTTCGATGGAAGTCTCTGTGATGTATAGTGATAAACAGGATGAATGTCTGCATATACGTTTATCTTCTGTTTCTTGTAGCACAGGACCATTTTTTAACAAGTCAAGTGGACCGCAACTCAAAGTGGACGCGGGTGCCTGCGAGAATCAAACACATGCACACATACGTATATGCCCATTGGCACGCACACACACACACACACACACACACACACACACACACACACAGACGCACACACACACACACACACACATAAACACAAGCGCGCACACAAACACACACACACACACACGCACGCAAACACACACACACACACACACACACACACACACACGAACACGCACATGCACACACATACACACACATTGATCAGTCAATCGATCGATCGATCAATCAACCTGTCAATCAAAGCTGATAAAGCAGCATATGTTTTATGCATTTGTTCGCATGTAAATGTTTTAACGGGAAATTTCCCAACACTAGTTTTAACTCGAGACTGACTGGGCAGCCCCGAAAACGAAGTTCTTGGGTGCTATCAAACTAAGAGGAAAGCCACTGAATTTAGACTTCACTTAAAGTTAAGCTCTCTTCTCTTGTTGTTCTGCTGCCATATCATGAGTCAAACCTCCACCAGACATGAAACAGAAATATGTTTACTCTTCTTTCAAGATCGCTAACAATTATTTTCTGTCTCTTTGTGTTGCTATCCCTGTTGTGCCCTCAGGACATTTGGCGAGGAAACTGAAAGAAAACCCACACTAGAAATTCCTATACTCACTGTGGGTCATTAACTGACGGGTTTGGACACCGACACCCCAAAGACAGGGCCATAGAACTCCAGGCCGCCTCTTTGAGGGTGCGGGGGCGACGGACAAATGGTGACGTTACGGCACAGATAAGGGTGTAAACGAGGCACTTGCCGACACAACATCGTTAGCCATCATGGCCGCCACCGTCTCGCGCGCTACTGGCGTCGTTCCGGTGTGAGAGAGACGGCCGTTGATCGCTGCGTCCACCTCCATCATTTTCAAGCGTTACAGTCTGCATTCCGCCAGACCCGCAGACATGAAGGAATTAAAGGAATGAGAGGCAGAGGTTTTGAAGGAGTTGAGACGTTCCCGCCTTTTTTAAGTGTCTCGAGCAGAATTTACTGTTCCATTGATGTGGCGGCTGCATAAACCGCCGACAGAAGTTTTAAAAGAGTTTTCAAGCCCGACGTTTCTCAAACGTTACAATCAACTTTCCGCCAGATGTGCTGACCTGAAAATTCTACCAGACTGGGAGACGGACGTCTTATGCACGTCTTTCCTACAGGGTCAAATGCAGAATATTCTATTCCGACTGGTCTGGAGGCTAAAGGAATTGGAGACAGAAGTTTTGAAGAAGTTTGCAAGCTTTAGAATATCGGCGCGACAGTCGGTATTTCGTCATGCACACTGGGTCGGAAGAGGTGAAGAAAAAGGAGAAAGAAATTTTATCATATTCTCAAGAAAACACCCCTGCCCTCCCTTCGTTGGCATACCAGTCAACATTCCTTCTGAAATGGGGGTGGTAGAGAAACTAAAAACACGTTTTGAAGGATTTTACGGACCTCGGTGCTTATCTGGTGTTAAAACTGAAGCTGAGAGGGAGAGGCTGAAGCAAAATACAGATTTAAAAGGAGTTTGCAGTCAACTAAGAACGAGACCGCCGGGCAGAGGAAACTTCAAAATTCTATACTCGAAATTCAAGGTAGCTGAGAAGTGTTAGCTTCATTCAGTGCAATAATCAAAATGCCTTCTTGTGTATGTTTGTCGAGACGCTACAGGAAAAAGAGACAGAATATTTGAAGGAATGTATATGTTATTAAATGATATTTATACAGTTGAAAGGGAGGGAATGAGGATTCAGGAAGCAGGGACAGAGTTATATATCCGATAGTAGTGTGGGCATCCTCCCCGCTGAATGATAATTCTTCTCACGAAGGCAAGTACTGTCGTAAAGACTTTACACTACTGGCCTGTTAAGGAGTCGGCCATTACACGATTAATGCATCGGGAAAGTTTCATCGTTATTTACAACGCCAATATAAACGGAAAACGTCCGAGGGCATAACATTTGAAATAGCATTTCGCCATTTACAATTCAACCAAAAAAGTTTACATCATTTCCGTCATCCCCTCCAGAGCTGAAAGAATCACGCTGTTGTGACGGAATATCAGAAAACGAAGGCATATATCATCACTAATTTGAGAAGCAGAAGGTTCTCGCGGGACAATACACCTATATAAGCATGATAACTACATGTTATTTCATTCTCAAAGTTTGTTCACTGCACAGTGAGATACCTGTTTAATTCGCTCCATAAAAAGTAACCTTTAACTAAAAAAGTTACAGTTCCAAGAACCAAAAACCTCAACCAGTCACACTCGAGTCCGAGTGGCAGCACACAACAAGGGTTACCCTGGTTCTCTGTGGCGAGGAACGTCTAACCGAGGGCTGCTCTTCCAAGGCTGATCTGGGACGGGGGACCATGCTGGGGAATTTTCATTATTTGGTCACGCACTCCTCCACTTGTGAGACAAAGTTTGCCTCCCATTCACCTCCCAACCGCTCCTAACCCATGCAATACACCACTCCGTCTTCGGCCACCCCTATTAGACCACCCCGTTCCTTGCCACGCCACCCCATCACGCTCTACCCGTGACTATTCTCCTCTTTACAGCTCCATTGCCTTTGAGGCCCCCGGCGTCAATTTCCGCGTCCCTATTTCCAATTCCAGCCCTGCCCTGCCCCTTGTTTCCCTTCTGTGTTCCCAGCAGTTTCCCTGTCCATTCTCCATACCTGCCCCTCCCCCTTCCCCTCCATTTCTTCCATTGATGTCCGAGCCGCCCACTACCACAACGGCGACAGAGGTGGAGGCTGAGAGTGATGGGGAGAAGAGGGGTGTGTGTGTGTGTGTGTTAATAGACAGAGGGTTTTCGGCCTCGTACCTTGACAGTAGTCATGCCCCGAGGGGCACCCTGACTTCACCCCCGACTAATCCTGAAAGCTGCAAGTCGAGTGCGGAAGGGTAATTGACTGCGGCGTTAAATGTGTGGGGTGACATTGTAGGGACGGTGGTGGACACACACGGTTAAACCCTGCAACGCGTCTTTAATGGGGCTTAATTGCAGTTCCAAAGCGCTGCCCGGTGGGGTGGGGGTGGGGGGTATGAGATTGCAAAATGAGCGTGAGACGATCAGGTATTTCACTACCATGTTGCCATAGTTGAATTACGGCAGGGACAGCGGTGGACTAAATGTAACCTGTTCAGCACGTGATTGATGGCACACCACAGGGATACCGAAGGATCGTTCTTCTGTAGACGTGAGACGTAGCAAGCTGATGGATTGTTGTACTACAGCAGAACAGTTCTGCAGTTTCGTGAAAAAAAGTGAAGGTCTTGTGTCGTATGGAACAAGTGGTAGGATTCTATTTTACTGCATTCAGTGCTGACTAAGTACGCTTTTGGTGCAATGTTAATGCAGGCAATAGCAAAATGAGTGCAGAGAATAGCAAACTGAGTGCAGAGAATAGCAAAATGAGTGCAGGGAATAGCAAACTGAGTGCAGGGAATAGCAAACTGAGTGCAGGGAATAGCAAACAAAGTGCAGGCAATAGCAAACTGAGTGTAGGCATGAGCAAGTTGAGTGCAGGATGATGAATTATCAAAGAGTTGCTGTTGAAAGGGAAGCGAGGCGAGAGCGGGCAGTTTAGATCAAGGTTTGGCGCACAGAACATTACCAACTTTCGTCTTGAATACTGAGACACTGCCACTTCAGAATGAGAAGATACTACACTTCTGCAGTGTACTACGGAGGCTTTGCAGTGAATGATGGTGATCGTTACCTGCATGTATACCGCACAGGATTGATGGTAATTCATGAGACCGCTTTTTTGCCGAGAGGTCTGTTGTATTTGAGGTTAATGTTGACGCTGATGAATTGGTGTCCTCCAGTGATAAAACACTGTCGCAAAGACTGTGCTGGATCAGACGGTGATGCACTGGGACTGTTTCGTCCATGAAGCAGTAACTATTCATTGTACCACGGGGATTATGGCTCAAAGAAGCGTTTCCTGCTGGAGACGCTCTGAAAGAGTTCGTGGCATTTCCATAGCATTGTTTTACGATATTACTTTTGCGGGCGAAAGTTGCTCGGGCTTTCTAGATCGTGTGGAACTTTCACTCCATGCAGATGGGAGTCTTCAATTAAAAAACAAGCGCATGGCAAGCTGGGGTGTATTTATCGTGCGAGGAGAGCGAGGCTGTACTGTCGGGGAACAACATCCTCACGCCGAAACTTCACACCTGATGTCGACAACTGACTCAACTTTTTAACAATCAGCCTACTATCCCCGTTCCCGGGTCTGTCTGGCGATTGGCTGTCTCAGGTGGAGCGGAGAAGACGGGGAGGGGAGGGGAAAAGGGGCACCCGCAGTTGTCAGCACGACCCCCCTGCCACCCCCTCAGTGTCAGTGAATGAGGGAAAGGGGATACGAGGGGAAAATACACGCTGTAATTAGCACCCTTACTTTCTCGGGCCTCGTTACTTCTGGCCAATGGCGCTAGCAACTGGAGAGCGACGCCATTGTAGTCGCTGTTTTCCTTCGGTGCCGCAATCGCGCTTCTCTGGCTTAGCCAGGAATCCTTTACGCCGTGTGTGTGCAGAGAAAGCGCTGTCGTCTGCCCAACACGACTCTTTCGCACCTGCATCGTCTGTCGTCTGCCCAACACGCCTCTTTCGCACCTGCATCGTCTGTCGTCTGCCCAACACGCCTCTTTCGGACCTGCATCGTCTGTCGTCTGCCCAACACGCCTCTTTTGCACCTGCATTGTCTGTCGTCTGCCCAACACGCCTCTTTCGCACCTGCATTGTCTGTCGTCTGCCCAACACGCCTCTTTTGCACCTGCATCGTCTGTCGTCTGCCCAACACGCCTCTTTTGCACCTGCATTGTCTGTCGTCTGCCCAACACGTCTCTTTCGCACCTGCATCGTCTGTCGTCTGCCCAACACGCCTCTTTCGCACCTGCATCGTCTGTCGTCTGCCCAACACGCCTCTTTCACACCTGCATTGTCTGACGTCTGCCCAACACGTCTCTTTCACACCTGCATTGTCTGTCGTCTGCCTTAACCGTGACTGTGCCTTGCAAAGCCATAACACGTATTATGCTATGCTTTTCGCCACACAAAAAAGTTCGAGTTTGATAGGCTTTCTGATAGGTAAAAATATAGTGGACAGATCGTTGTCTATAATACATTTGAGTCGCTCGGGATCCATTAGAATTGATCTTCCTTGTGAATGTTACTTGTATTTAAAAGCATCATCTATAACTATTTGTAGAAGTGCAGTCGACTTTTGTTATTTTCGACTGCAAATTAAGTTCCTATTTAGGATAACATTTATAAGACAATCACTAATACGAAAACGCGACAGTACTGAAATATTACTTTTGCGCCTTCTCTCAATTAGAGTTTTGCATAATCAATTATTTGTTTTCCAACAATATGTCTCTTCCTCTCAATTTTAGAGTGAATAACAGAATTAAGATTGGAATGAAAAACCCACCAGATATTAAGACCACATAGACTGTAAGTATACATCTTCTTTTCGTAACGAATACTTCATCTTTTCTCCAGTGTCGAGCCTAATTACATTTTTCAATATCACAGTTTGCTTCAATGTATAATCAAATAATGTCCCGACTTAAACAGCACGACAGACGTAGCGTTATCATCATAAATCACGAACAATTTTGCAAGTAATTTCAATTGGGCATGACTGAGGCACGTCGCTCGTATATTATAAGGCCGGTATCTGCTTCAGGGTACATGAACTTGCGTAACACTACAAAAGTCAAGCCAGTCAGCCAACATTCGCGTCCGAACAACTGAAAGCTACCACCAGGTAAATAAAGAACAGCGCTATAAACGGTGATTGCTTAAAGTCACACTGCATGAACAGCTCCCTCGGTTTTAATACACACAATACTACTGCAGTCCTGCCACAGCACCACGACCATTTCTCACACGCGTTCTATTTTGCATGTTTCATTTTCACCGTCTTTGCGCACGTGATACTTTCTGCACAATGGAGACATTTGTGCGCCTCAGACTATCTGGGGAAAAGATTGCAGAGTTGAACCCGCACCTCGAAAGTGAATCCAACAGTCGCAGCGTCACCGAGTGCATTCCAGTCCACTAGAGACCTCGCCTACCGGCGAAACAGTCTCTAGCACAATGAGCGACTTTTTTGAAAATTATCTCCCTTGCCGCCGCTTGGCGGCGCGTCGGCTCTAAGGGGCTTGGTTGGTACACAGGACAAGTTCTTTCGCGTAGATTAGACCTGAGTGTTCGAGGTTTTTTAATTGTTTCCTTGCTGTCGCTTTCAAATCTGTTCACAGTACTAGGCTGGCTGGTTTACTTAGATGTGATTTTTTTTAATGCGTGCTAGCTGATATTAGGTTTAGAGCTTGAATTTTCAATGATATTACGCTTACAACTCCAGTCTTCGAACCAATGAAAACCACGGAAAGAGATGGCCGTTTCGTTCCTTGCATCTCATTGGCCAGCTTGTCATGAGGTCAGACTGATCACGCGCTGACCTCATGACAGTTGTAAGCGGAAAAAGCGAGTTGTAAGCGTAATATCATTGCAAATTCAAGCTTTAAACCTAATATCAGTTAGCACGCATTAAAAAAATCACATCTACGCTTACAACTCGCTTTTTCCGCTTACAACTGTCATGAGGTCAGCGCGTGATCAGTCTGACCTCATGACAAGCTGGCCAATGAGATGCAAGGAACGAAACGGCCATCTCTTTCCGTGGTTTTCATTGGTTCGAAGACTGGAGTTGTAAGCGTAATATCATTGAAAATTCAAGCTCTAAACCTAATATCAGCTAGCACGCATTAAAAAAAATCACATCTAAGTAAACCAGCCAGCCTAGTACTGTGAACAGATTTGAAAGCGACAGCAAGGAAACAATTAAAAAACCTCGAACACTCAGGTCTAATCTACGCGAAAGAACTTGTCCTGTGTACCAACCAAGCCCCTTAGAGCCGACGCGCCGCCAAGCGGCGGCAAGGGAGATAATTTTCAAAAAAGTCGCTCATTGACACCACGTGATGGAAGGATTTCGTCCGAAAAATTCAAATGAGGGTCACACAAGAGGCTTGTGGGATAGCCGATCTGCTCCCTCACATATAACAGTAGTTCTAAGACTATTAAGCACAAAACTCAGAACTTACTTTTGAGTAAACAAGCATTTATTCGATAAAATAAAATGTTTGTGTTGAAATGGAAACACATTTTGACATCTGAATTATTTTTGTAAAATGTGGAGAGAAAAAAAGTATCAGAACAGACTATTTTGGGCGCAATGCTGTAATGCGAAAGGTCAAGTCTATTACGCGTTCGTTGCGAACTGTGCCGGAGTCACGTGACTCGGGTTCACAGAATGCACCGAGAGAGCAGCGTAAAAACGTCATTGAACCATAGAGCACTCTTGAGGGCGCAAACCTCCGCCAAGAAAGCCACAATTTCTCTTCCACTGTCTGTATGATTATTTCAGGCAGGATGTTCTGCTAGCCGTTCAGTACGCTACGAGGTTCAGTTCGTTTTAGCGTCTGCTGAAAGCATGTCTCAGTGCAGAACGCATACGCCGACGTCATCAAGTTTGACGTCATCAACTTCGTGATGAGTGATCACATTTTTCTTAATGCTTGTAATTAAAACACGAGATGACAGATAAGCTCCAGGATGTATTGGGGTGTTTCTTGTGGAACACCATGACCTTGCACAAAATCTCATTGGAGTCCGTTCTAAGTTTTTTTTAAGTTATTTTGCCGAATAACTAACTAACGAACCGGGGGTAAAAATCCTTCACGTCTGAAATGGCGTCACACGCCACGTCACATCCTCAGACGTTATGACGTCACGGTACCCCGAGCCACAGCGATTCAGTCAAGACTCGGGAGGGGAGGAGGAGGAGGTCTGTTTGCCTCTCCACCTTCATTTACATCTGGGCGACAGGAGTCAATTGCAAGTCGAGTCAACCCTCACCTGTTCATTTCCAAGGTAAATTTGCATAGGCCGTCTAGTCATTGCAGTGAGTTTGCGAGCAGGCCCCAAGTAAGGAAACCCATTTAAGAGGTTCTACACGCCTCGACGTGCGCGAGGTAATGTTTTTACAGGCTCTAACCACAAGGTGAATGATACAATGAATGAGATAAATTGAGTTTTACCGTCGTGTTTCATGTGCACATGGTAGAAAGAGTGTGCTAGGAGTGCGTAGTGGTGGGATGACGGCAGTGATATTGAGAGAGAGAGAGAGAGAGGAGAGAGAGAGAGAGAGAGAGAGAGAGAGAGAGAGAGAGAGAGAGTAGGAATACAGTTCCTGAACCTCATACTGTTTCCCCACTGCCCGATGTTTTGCTCTCCTCTCCAATTAAATCATTTTTACTTCTTTCATGTTGCAAAGTTCCATTTAAATCAAGATAAAGTTTATAACAAATTGATTAAAAGTATGAGCCAGCATCAGCATTAGCGTAAAATCAGCAGTAATTGTATGCAATGCTTATTTCGCAATACAGTACTTGTCAGGTAGAGATCCGATGTGTGTTTTCTTTGACACTTCATATGAAACAAGACTAGCCACATAAGAAGTGAGAATTGTAATACATTAACACAGGGTCTCACGATGGACAATTTTTCACTTTGAGAGGAAAAATGCAAGCTTAGTTTACTGGTTTTGGAGTTGCGCGAATTTCACTTTTACCGTGAACATTTTGATACCTGCTGTACTAAGAATGTATACAGTGCATGTATTGAAAGCTTCTTTTACAATTTGCTAAAGTCTGTTCTATGCAGACACAGCCATTATGAAATCTGAATTTTACCCAGAGCAAGGAAAAAACTAATCCGTGTGATATCCCCCGTTCAATCTCTTGGAATCTCACTCACTCCATCGCCCAAAGAAATGTTCTTTTCTCGGCTACGTACACTTGAAAACACACTATGAAGCGACATCATGTACACAAGAATCATGAAAACTCAATTCCTCCAAAAGCTTGAACTCCAATTTGATGAATCGCATTTACTTTGGCCCACACACAGAGAAATGGCCACCTTTCTACATTATGAATC
This sequence comes from Theodoxus fluviatilis, assembly GCA_034096865.1. Taxonomy (NCBI): domain Eukaryota; kingdom Metazoa; phylum Mollusca; class Gastropoda; order Cycloneritida; family Neritidae; genus Theodoxus; species Theodoxus fluviatilis. The sequence continues at coordinate 160,743 of JAWQFJ010002091.1, forward strand.
GCCTTGGAAGCACGCCCTAGAACGCCATAAACTGCTGCGTTTCCACTGCATAAACAATACGTTTTTTCCTTGGTTCGGACTGAGCACAAAATGTCATTCATTAGCGATGCGGGAATGGAAAAACGTTCCAGTAAGATCAGACTCCAGCCACTAGCCAACACGTCGCCGAAAGTGAAGCGAGGAGGCAAACGTCACCAAACTCGCGTGGGAAGCGCATGGCAGGACAATATTCACCTCCCCGAACAAATGGAGCCGATTTCGCTTCCAGTGCTACCACAGGGAGCGGGCCCCATCGAGGCCGTCACGAGCAATCTCTGCTTCAAGGAAGTTAATAACCCTTCATCGCCTCCCTCCTGGCGGCACACGGACCTGGACGCGCAGCCAGACCACCTGCACGACACGGCTCTGTGCCATTATCCCTGTGTGGCGGAGGTCTGAGAGTGTCATGACATGTGTCGAGGGGTTGAGTCGCGATGAGGGTGGGAAAACGAAAAGGGGAAGGGGAGGGAGTAGAGTGGGGAAAATGGACAGAGAGAGAGAGAGAGAGAGAGAGAGAGAAACAGAGACAGACAGACAGACAGACAGACAGACAGACAGACAGACAGGCAAGCAGGCAGGCAGGCAAGCAGGCAGGCAAGCAGGCAGGCATACAGGCACACAGACAGAAGACGGACGGACGGACGGACGGATAAAGTGGGACGCAGGCAGACAGGCGAGTTTGTGGATGGATAAAAAAATGGACGGACGAACGGACGGAACACGGATAGGCAGATGGACAGACACGTAATGGTTAAAGACCTCAAGGATTTTTAAACAAAAAAACGTCTAAACATCCTCAACAAAGAAGAATGGAAACGTCCGGATGCAGTAAAATGTTGACACGTTAAAAAAACTTTAATTTGCTACAAGTTATTTAATCAGTTAATACATTAATATGTAAATGCTGCATTAAGTTTATCTCGTCAACTGAAAGAATGCAAATACACACTCGAATTTAGAATCGACCATCAAGTAAATATCTGCCACATGCAGACATAACTCTGTGTACATTTATTGAAGACAAAAATATAGTCATCTCATTTAGAAAAGGGGGGGTGGGGGGGGGGGGGGGGGGGGGCTGGATGTGGTTGTGGAATCTGCAAGATGAAAATCTACACATTTTCATGCACAAATCCAAACATAACCGACACTACTAACAACAGCAGCAGCAGCAGCAGCACCACCACCACCACCACTATACTACTACTACTACTACTACTACTACTACTGCTGCTGCTGCTGCTGCTGCTGCTACTACTACTACTACTATAATTCCGTTTATGAGTCAGCAATTTGGCCGAAAATGTGAGACCAGTGACAATGATTTTCTCGGCGCATTATGCAAAGATGACAATGAAGATGAGAAACAGTTCTTGCTGAAATGCCTAACTCTTCATGATCTCAGGCAAATGTACCTGTGTAGTTTATGTTCACATGAGGAGTCGTTACTGTTTAAAGATTTACTGTCATCACATGGCGAAACTGTCATAAGAAGTGTATGTATTCATCTGCACGTGCACAAGACATTCCACATACGTAGTAAATCAATATGACTATGATCGCGACAATGCATAAAAACAATGTAATGTAATGTAACGCAATGTAACGTAATGTTGCGTTAAGTTGTATAGTGGTGAATTATTTTGTTTATTTTGCGTGTGAACCCATTGTAAAAGGTTAGATGTCTAAAGATAAAAGGTATCGTATCGATTATTATCGTATCGTATCGCACTAGTACGAGAAGCAATCACCTAGATCCACAGACACCATGAAGCTCTCCAATTCTGACTTGCCGACTGTCAGCAGAGGCCAGGACGGCGAAGAAAACCAGGAGCAAGAGCACGGCGCCAGGAAAGAGAGCTGGAAGTGTGTCTCTATGGACGAAGGACCAGAAAGAGGGGCTGAATGGGACCCCTAAAGGGCACAATCGGCCCACTACAAACACCGCCCCGTCGACAATCAATGAGCCTTTGGAACGCTTGAATGGAGCGGAAGAGAATGCGTGTGTGTTTTCCTACTGGGGCCTGATGGGAGGAAAATGGTGTGAACAAGTCTCCAGAAAAAGCACGGCTTTCAGCGAGAGGAGGTGGACAGAGGAGGGAGGCAAGGGGGTTCTGAAAAGGCCACGAGTGCTGCATTTGTCGGCGGCAAGAGGCAGGGGTTAAAGTTCGCACTCCGATCGAAGAAGGGCATGACGGTTATGGGCCTGGCTGTCGCGGCTGTCTTATCAAGGAGAAAACACTGCTTTGCCTGCATAGCGTTGCAAGAGGGGAATCTAGATCTAGCCAGCAGCAAGTCGTAAATCAGTGCGTGAGCGAACCGTGGCTCCCCGATAGAAAAGGTTGAAAACCCCGTAGGTTTTATTTCCAGACGAAGTATATTATCCTGTATAAAATGATCATGCCATCAGGTATGAAAGAAAAAAATTATAAAGAGACTAGCAAGTCTACAGACAGACACACGCATGCGGATACTCACGTATTCGGATAAGCAGAAAGAAACACACACACACACATACACACACACACACACACACACACACACACACACACACTGCGGCTTGTGGATGCAGCGTTCGAAGCTACGTGGTTCCCGGAGTTGAATCCTTGAGCAGGTTGCTTAACTCACATTGTTTCTCCCCACCCAGGAGTAAAACCGGGTACCTGTGAGGGCAGTGATGGCGTACTGCAGCGCCATTAACCCTTGTATGGGGCCTTGAACCAGCATCAGGTTGGAGTACTCCCCAGGGAGTGGATATGGTCCTGGTGCCTATCAGTGTTTATCTTGTCTGTCTGTTAAGGTGTTTGTCGTCAGGTGCGAGTGAAGGACTGATCAACCAGCCCAGAGATCAGGAGTTAAAGTGTAAAGTGGTTTGAGCCTCATACATTGGTGATAAGTCACTTTATAAAAACCCCCTTTAACGTTTACATTTACAGTTCACCCAATGCATGTGCTACTAAACGGCCTGCACGTTAGGAAGGTACAGTCGGCTAAAAAGGAGTGGCAACGATATGGCAAGGACGCGTTGTTTACGCTAGGTACCTTGCAAGATCTTGTAAGGAATAGGCCGGTGTCAACACGTATCGAAATGATGAAAGTAGATGTCAAGGTCATCGAGTGTTTGACACATGTTGACACCGGCCTTTATTTGCCAACTAGGTAGACTAAGCAACGCACCCCAGCTCTCGAGGAATGGAAAGGAACTCTAAAGAGTAAATACTCAGGGAGCTATTGAACTAAAAGCGGAGACCAGGAGGCTCTCCATCGACTGGAAAGTGGTGTACCCACCACCACGTCCACCAACACCTCGGTCCAACAAAGGCTTGCTACCAGCACCACCGCAAGTCACACACCGCACAAGTGGTGGGTCTCTTTCCTCTACGGTGCCCAGCTGCATGGGAACTGCCTTGTTCCTTCAGAGAACCAGTGCCAAGAACCCGTTGGTTCGTCGAGGAGGAGGAGAAGCAGCGTTTGAGCGAGAGCGAGTATTACCTGAGCAAACACAAGGAGCCGTACTGATTACTGGCAGTGGTAGCAGATGTGGAAGGAGCGTAGTTGCCTGACCAGCTGCAAGCGATCCAAGGTTAAAACATACCCAGGTAGGTAGTTAGTGGAAGCTAGATCACGTTCAATAAATTATTCCCTCTGTTCAACGTGAACAAAGGTACCCATGCAGCAATCGAGGAGTTTGCTTTATTGCTGTCATTAGAACTCTGGTTTCACGAAGGACGTTCACAGCAACACGCTACAAGGAGATATAACTGCAAGAAAGTGACTGTAGGGAATGAACGTCAAAACCTTCAAGTAGGACATGGCGTACGAGGCAGTCTAATGCAAATCTATGTTGAGACAGAATCGTTAATTGCCGATCAATATATCATTTGATGTGGCTGTTATTCGACGCTCTTGTGAAGCACTGAAGACGAAACTTCGAAGGAAAAGAATGGTGTAGGAGCAGGAA